>CAKKXW010000101.1:38057-71525 GCA_920937365.1 Sphaerophoria rueppellii | reverse complement strand
ATAACAAAAAAAAGTATATAACTAATACCTTACAAATAAATAAATAAATATGTAACGCTTAAAATAAATAATAAATAAACAAAACTAACAAATAAACCTAACACTAACACAAACTCCTAACACTAACTACTTTTTATATAATTCCTAATAAACCTAAGCTTAAAATGTTTTTTCCTTTATGGAAAAAACCCTAAACTAATTTAACTTATTAGAAATTATCTTTTTTCTTGAAATGTCCTACTTAAGTTTTTTTCAATCAAAAAACTATGAGGATTAAAAAAAAAGAGATAAACAAAAAAAAAAATAAATAACAAAAAAAAAACACACTAACCAAAGCTTCAACAAAGACTTTTTTTTTTATACATGAGCATTCGGGGTGCTTACGGTGGCTTTCTGTCTTTCAGGTGCGAATGTGTGAGCCTACTCACGGCCATCTTTAAAAAAAAAAAACAAAAACGTCAGACAGACTAACGGACCCCTCTGACGTAGAGATAATTTAAGGAATATTAGAACACTAACGAAACACATTACAATATTTCCCTCATCGTCCCCGCAATTCCAGTCTGTCTCGAGGACCTCATCGTCCCCGCAATTCCAGTCTGTCTCGAGAATCTTGCTGGAAGACATGAAACGATGAGGCAAACGAAAACAATAAGAATTGGCGTGGAGCAACGATGTCCGACGTGAAATCAGACACGGACCCCACGACGAAATAATCAAGACGCACTAGAGGAATTGAAAAGTAAAATTAAGAAAATAGAAAAGCAAAAAGTATAGAAAGGATGGGAAAAAGGATGAACAAAACAAATAGTGAATGCTGCCTCCGCTACAGGACTCCGAAAGATCACGTGGCAATGCACCTAGGTACGTCAGAGACCTTCCTGGTGCAGACGTCTTTCAAAGGCCTGCAACAGCCACAGACAAACACTAACACACATGAACCGCAGTCACTGTGAATTTTCAAAGACTCGTAGCAATTTATCGAAGTCCGCCTGTGGCCTTCCTGATAAAGACTTACGAGTTTTAAAAATTCACAGTAAGTTTGGTTCCAACTTACACAACACCCCTAGGAAAATATTCCTATTCCATGTCGCTTTGTCGGAGCAACAACAAAAAGACAACAAAAATTGAACTTTATACCAATTTAATTTACAAAAAGAAAGTTCACATAATTGATTATAAATTTTTCTATCACTTCAATTAATTAAATAAAAAAGGATTAGATTTCCCCAAAAAAATGTTTTTTAAAACTCTAATTTATTTTTCTCTGGGACACCCTGTACCGAGGTACCAAAAAAAAACTATAACAAACAAAATAACAACAAAATTAAGCCGATCAAAAACCCTACCTCAAAGAGCTCTCTGACGGCGGAGTATATTGCATACAAAAAAACACTAAAATTCGAAGAAAAAACAATTGGGAAGCTCTAACCTCACAAATAACCGATTAACTGAATAACAAAATAAACAAATAAATAACAAAAAAGAAAAAAAAATAGTAAATAAATAATAATAAATTAACAATATTAATAAATAAATAAATAAATAACTTAAAATATAACTTAATACTAAAAGACAAACACGAACACAAAGTAATCTTAGTAATTTTTTTTTTTTATATTTCTTCCAAAGTCTGATTGTGGTACCTTTACGGCGTGCAAAATAGAACGCACCCACCGGTTTCGGCTGTTTCTATATTGACAGCGTGGGGGTCTATGTGGCCTTACTTGGACGTCTTTTTTTGTTGCATAGGTGGCTGTTCTAAGTATTTTTCTAAGTAGTTTTTTCTTTTTCTAAGTAGTGTGAGTTTCACAAAAACAAACGCATTACAACAGGGCAGAACGCTGAAGTGCGTTTTTCCAGCGGTATTTGCCAGAATGCTGATCGATACTACTCATGTAGATCGCATCCGGTAGTCGACTGGTGAGTACCTCGATATGGGGGAGAGGGTTAGCGTTCTTCTTCGTCAGTGAGTTCACCTTGCGAGAATCCAGACACAGTCTGTTCTTGCCGGGCTTTCGCAAGAGAACCACTGGCGAAGACCACGGGCTTTCACTCTCCTCGATAACGCCAAGACTCAACATTCGATCTAGCTCTTCGTACAGAATGGCTTGTATCGCTGGGGAAACAGGGTAGTGACGCTGCTTCACCGGAAGTGCATCTCCTGTATCAATGACGTGATCCATGAGCGACGTCTTTCCTAGACCATGTTGTTCAACACATAAAAATCTCTCTCTGGCTGCATCTAATCTGGCCAGTTGATCAGTGTTCAACTGATGAGCATTTAAAGAATCTGATTGTTCGTCAACCCTGATACTACTTATGAGGTTTGGAGCTAATTGGAAAAGTTTCCAAAAGTCCACCCCAAGGTAGATCTCCTGGTCCAAACTTGGAACGAGGAAGAAAGTCATTCCTTCTGCTTTTCCCTTATATTTAATTTTTAGCTCGACTTTGCCCACGATTGATTGACTTTTTCTGTCGGCGGTCTTCACTCCGGGAAAGAAGGGGGTTACAGGATAGCCGCGATCGTGGACAAAATGCATACAGTTCTTCCCGAGTATGCTCATACTAGCTCCACTGTCCAACAAACCTAACACCTCCTTTTCCTCCATCTGGATCCGAGCATACGGCCGAGGATCCGAAGTCAAATTGACCACCGAGGAAGAAATCCTGATCCTGACTTCTCTCCGTAACCTATATCTGGCCCTAGCCTTTAAAATTCTTTTCGACACTAAACACAAAGACGAATTAAAAATGCGTGCCCTAGCCTCCTCATATTCCTTAATTCTTATATGTAGGGGTCTTAAAATCTTCAAATTTTTTTCTTCTTCCCTATTTTCTCCCTTCTTACTATCCTGTCCTCTTTTTAATATTTTTCGCTGGTTTTGTTCTTCCCTCTCTTCTTTAGTTTGTACCTCAGTTCCCTCCTCTACTGGGGATTCTGTTGAGCACCCGAACGCGAGGTCCCCAGACCCTTCGCGTTCCTGGCCCCGTTTCCCGGATGACACTTGGGACAGCATGGAGTCTTCACCCCCTCCAACCCGCAACGGTAGCAAGACAACATACTCGGCTTCGCAATCGAAGTATGTATGGCCCTGCACCCTGCAGTTCCAACACACCAGAGCGGACGCGTTAGCATATTTCCTCGGAGGTACACTTGCACGCGCAGTCCCGAATTTGTACGCTGCCACTTGCTCGTCGGAGGGATCCTCAATGGGATCGTCGAACTCTAGCTCGTTAGCAGCGTACTGCGGATAGGGTTTTGTCGTCTGCACTTCTCTCCACAGAAATGCTGCTTCCGCTTCCATACAAGCCGTCCTAAGCTGATCCAAGGAGAAGAACTGTTGAGGATACACCAGCTTACCTATCCTTTCATTGAGGTTACGCTTGAGTATCCTCACCATTTCTATTTCCGGGATTTGGACTCTCAACTGGAACCTCATCTTGTTGATGGCCCCAAAGAACTCCTCGCTGCTCTCCTAAGAACTCTGCCTACGATCCATTATGTCTCGGAGAATTTCATAGTCGGACCGCGTATTGCGATACCGCCTAAGAAATGCCTGGACCAGTCAGGTCTTGGACAGTCTCGTTGAAACTGCCAGAACCACTCGTAGGCTGAATCCTTGAGGAGCAGGTGGAAGTCCCTCAAGACCTCAATCCATGGGCAACCATACTACCTCTGGAGAGTTTCCAGCCGAAAGACAAAATCCTCCGCAGTCACCGTCGAAGTCACCCCGTCAAACTTGAGACCCAACTTGTCGACGTGGATAGGTGGCCTTAACGTCGACTGTGGGACCGGACTCGGATACATCGGCCAATCATACGGACCTGGATTGCCATATGGATGTCGTGGTTCCATTGGCGGTCCGGAGTAATACAACTCGTGAGGCGTTGGCTGATGGTCGGACCTGCCTCGGCACCGCAGCGGTTGAAGAAGGTGCTGCCGGGCCTAAGTTCAAATTTTTGAGGAACCCACTTAACTGGTCCCTAATTTCTTTTTGTAGGGTGGCTGAAATATCGTCCTTCAACGCTTGTCGGCAGGACTCCATGCCATCCTCAAGCGTCTCTTTCACATACGCCTTCAATTCGGGCGCTACTACTTCATTTTTTATTCGAGGAGGAAACTGAGCTAGGCTATTTAAAATGTCCCTATACCCCCCCTGGTTCGGGTCTGAAGTAGGTCGCCCACGGATCCCAGGCCTTACGGTGCTGTTAAGTGAGGAATCTCTTCCAGCAGCTCCCATACCGCTTATCTCGCTATAGGGAGGTGCTGTAAGAGATTCCTCACTGCTCCTTTCCCTATTGTCCGTGATCCCTGAACTACCCACGGGGACCATTGACTCAGATCGAACCCGACGATCGGAGATAAGAGGTGAGTGCATCACTCGATGTCGGAGTGCATCACTCGATGTCTAAATTCTGGGTGGCAGAGCGGGTCAGCCTGCGTGATTCTTCAATCTCGGCGTCTCTTATAAGTTTGTTAATTCTCTCTTCTTCTTTTTTATTATTATTGTATTGAGCCATTTTGTTCGGAAATAAACCACAACAAACAACAAGTAAACGAACAACCAAAACTATTAACCGTGTGGTGAGGGGCAAAGGCAAAATAAAAAACTCCTAATAATTTGTAAAAAAAAGAAACCCTCAACGAAATATATATAAATATAAAAAAAGTAAATGGAAAAATAAATATGCAAGAAAAAATTATAAATGCATACATAAAAACAAATAAATAAATATAAACAAAACCCGACACCAAAATAAATAAATATAATGAAAAACAAATGTATAAATAAATAAATAAATAAATATGTAAATAATGGAAAAAACAAATATATAAACAAATATATAAACAAAAACAAGTTAATAAACATACAAGAATACAAAAAATTAATAAATAAATAAATAATTAAATAACAAAAAAAGTATATAACTAATACCTTACAAATAAATAAATAAATATGTAACGCTTAAAAAAATAAATAATAAATAAACAAAACTAACAAATAAACCTAACACTAACACAAACTCCTAACACTAACTACTTTTTATATAATTCCTAATAAACCTAAGCTTAAAATGTTTTTTCCTTTATGGAAAAAACCCTAAACTAATTTAACTTATTAGAAATTATCTTTTTTCTTGAAATGTCCTACTTAAGTTTTTTTCAATCAAAAACTATGAGGATTAAAAAAAAAGAGATAAACAAAAAAAAAATAAATAACAAAAAAAAAACACACTAACAAAAGCTTCAACAAAGACTTTTTTTTTATACATGAGCATTCGGGGTGCTTACGGTGGCTTTCTGTCTTTCAGGTGCGAATGTGTGAGCCTACTCACGGCCATCTTTAAAAAAAAAAAAAACAAAAACGTCAGACAGACTAACGGACCCCTCTGACGTAGAGATAATTTAAGGAATATTAGAACACTAACGAAACACATTACAATATTTCCCTCATCGTCCCCGCAATTCCAGTCTGTCTCGAGGACCTCATCGTCCCCGCAATTCCAGTCTGTCTCGAGAATCTTGCTGGAAGACATGAAACGATGAGGCAAACGAAAACAATAAGAATTGGCGTGGAGCAACGATGTCCGACGTGAAATCAGACACGGACCCCACGACGAAATAATCAAGACGCACTAGAGGAATTGAAAAGTAAAATTAAGAAAATAGAAAAGCAAAAAGTATAGAAAGGATGGGAAAAAGGATGAACAAAACAAATAGTGAATGCTGCCTCCGCTACAGGACTCCGAAAGATCACGTGGCAATACACCTAGGTACGTCAGAGACCTTCCTGGTGCAGACGTCTTTCAAAGGCCTGCAACAGCCACAGACAAACACTAACACACATGAACCGCAGTCACTGTGAATTTTCAAAGACTCGTAGCAATTTATCGAAGTCCGCCTCTGGCCTTCCTGATAAAGACTTACGAGTTTTAAAAATTCACAGTAAGTTTGGTTCCAACTTACACAACACCCCTAGGAAAATATTCCTATTCCATGTCGCTTTGTCGGAGCAACAACAAAAAGACAACAAAAATTGAACTTTATACCAATTTAATTTACAAAAAGAAAGTTCACATAATTGATTATAAATTTTTCTATCACTTCAATTAATTAAATAAAAAAGGATTAGATTTCCCCAAAAAAATGAATTTTAAAACTCTAATTTATTTTTCTCTGGGACACCCTGTACCGAGGTACCAAAAAAAAACTATAACAAACAAAATAACAACAAAATTAAGCCGATCAAAAACCCTACCTCAAAGAGCTCTCTGACGGCGGAGTATATTGCATACAAAAAAACACTAAAATTCGAAGAAAAAACAATTGGGAAGCTCTAACCTCACAAATAACCGATTAACTGAATAACAAAATAAACAAATAAATAACAAAAAAGAAAAAAAAATAGTAAATAAATAATAATAAATTAACAATATTAATAAATAAATAAATAAATAACTTAAAATATAACTTAATACTAAAAGACAAACACGAACACAAAGTAATTTTAGTAATTTTTTTTTTATATATATTTCTTCCAAAGCATAGAGGACATATATTACCTAGAGTCCCGACTTTCTTCGTCCCCTTCCGAAAACACCCGCAGATCTCCTCTGAGGTGAACTCTCTTTTTTTCGTGTCCGTGAAACTTTTAGAAAGAAAAAAAAAACAAATATTCACCTCAACCGTGGGCAAATTTTTTTCCTGGGCCCAAAGTGACAGAAGCCTGAAAAAAAAATCATTTGTTTATTTTATTTGTTCAAGATGAAAAAAACTTTTGTCGAAACAAATCATGTCGAATTTCTGGTAAATTTATCAAGCAACGAATTATATTTGGAGGAGCGTGAAACGCTCATAAAAGAGGTAAGTTTATTTCTTCAATAAGGAAAATTCAAAAGTCCTGAAGATTTTCCAGTTTACGCTGTGTTCTTCTTGTTTCTACAATCGCCATATTTGCAGGTCGAATACCTCGTACAAAACATTGAAGGAGGCACTCACGCAAAGCAAATGAAGACCTCCAGCAATGCATCAACAAACTCAAGAACTTTAGTGCGAAAGGATTTGCCGAACATAATAGCACTGAGGAAGTGGCCAACAATCCGTTTCTCTTCCGCTGTGTATGGCGTCAAAGAACATTTTGGTATTAAATTCTTTACAAACAGTGAATGTACTGTAGATACGCTCCCTATTTTGCGTTCTAGGAATTTTTCCATTTGATGGATATCTTTCATTTGACACGTGAAATTCCGGCGATCACAAAAAGTGCACTGCAGTGTGTCATGGAAGTCGATGATAAACGAATTAAACAAAAAAAAATGGCCGAAGAACTGGCCTCAAGCGAAGATGACGATGCCCAAGAATAACTTATCGATATCTATGAGCGATTGGATGACATGGTAGCTGATTGTGCCGAAGCCAAAGCGACTCGTATTCTGCACGGTTTGGGTTTCGACAAAGACATGCAAGCCAAACAGGCCAAAGACTTCTCCGGTGGTTGGCGGATGCGAATTGCTCTGGCGCGAGCCTGTTCGTTAAACCACATATGAGGCTTTTGTGAGGACTCGCATGGAATTGTTGGAGAACCAAATGAAACAATACAATTGGGAACAAGATCAGATATCGCACATGAAGAACTATATTGATTGATTTGGTCACGGTTCTGCTAAATTTGCACGTCAGGCAAAATCGAAGGAGAAGACTCTGGCTAAGATGGTCGCACAAGGCCTAACCGAGAAAGTCACCGACGATAACATTTTCAATTTCTACTTTCCATCTTGTGGCACTGTTCCACCGCTAGTTATCATGGTTCAGGTAAGCGACACTATTTTCAATTGTTTCCTTTGTTTTATTCTCTTTTTCCTTAGAATGTCAGTTTCCGATACAATGACGAGACTCCATGGATCTATAAGAACCTCGAATTTGGTATTGATTTCGACACAAGATTGGCGCTAGTCGGTCCCAATGGTGCTGGTAAGAGTACACTATAAAAATTGCTGTACGGTGATTTGGTGCCTACATCCGGGATGATTCGCAAGAACGCAAGAAGACGATCCCACAGACAAGATATTCAATCGTCTTGAATGCTATCAGAAAATCAAAGCTTGAATGTGATATGCTCTTACAAAATATGAAGAATGCTTCCATCGTTTGGTACAGTTTAACGAGAAGAATTTTCAAAATTTTCTAAAGACGAAAATCAACTCCAAGACACGGTCCTCGCTTTATTCAACGCCCCTTACAATTCGAAGAAAATCTGTAAATTTAATTTAAAAAAATATAGAATCTGGAAAAGTGTACGGTTCTTTTTTTTTCTTTTATAATAACACACACTCAAGGGGTTTCTTATTCTTATACCCTTGTTATGCCATAGACACAGTGAGTGCATTTATATTGTGGGTTTCAGACTTGAATCCGTCCAGCACAACTTGAAACAAGAAAGTTTCTAATCCAAGAAGAATGGTTTCATCGATACCGAAGGCAGTCATTTTCGATAAAAGAGCAAGGTGCTAGACTTTATCAAATGCCTTTGGAATATCAAGTGCAACAACCTTACTTTCTCCAAAACGATGTAAAATTTTGTTCCATTGTTCGGTGAGATAAGCTATCAGATCACCACTGGACCTGTCATTAAAAAGCTTTCGGTCCTCGAGATATTTCTTGAGCTGATAGTTTATCAGCTATAAGGTATCCATTACCTTAGAAAGAAGGGACATAAGTGCAATCGGTCGATAATTGGAGGGAGAAGAAGATTCGGGTTTATTTTGGGATTGGCTTCACAAATGCTGTTTTGCATCTGCTCGGAACCAGCCCAGAAGAGTAGGATAGATGGAAAAGCTTACGCAAGGGTTTTGCCACGAACCCACGACGTTCTGCTTAGCAGCCAACGCACCTAACCACTAAGCTACGGACACTACTGATGATAGGATTACTATAACTAATAACAAGCAGATACAACACAAAAATGTTAACATTTTCTTTGTGATATGAGATTTATTGACTTTCATCAAGTTATCCCTTATTATTTTTCAACTGCTTTTGCTTCTCCAAGTTTTCTTATTGCTCCGATGTAAGCAGAGAAATTCCCAGCTGATCTTCTCTTGTAAACGGCTGTGCCATTTGTCTCAACCATCTCTAGCCAAATGCATCGCTTCTTCGGTACTTAAATTACCAGAAACTATCTCATGAATCCATTACGGCAGCCGACCGCGCTTGTCTTGACGGGAAAATCGTTTATCAGCGAATATCATTATAACAAAATCGGTTTTGCCTCTTCCAACACACTGGGTGCCGCCCAGTGGGCGGCATCCGGCATGCCGCATGGCATCAAATGTAAGAAAATCGTTCTTATTTGTTTGGAAATTATCTCAGAGATATCGAAGGCGAGCTTTGAGAATCTTGGATTGAGTATAAACATACGGAATATCGAACATGAGTACAGCTCTGCCGTACTGATGATCGAAATCAACACCTTCAGACACTTTTCCTCTGGTGACAGCGAGAAGTACAGCACCACGACCACAGTCACAAGCCTACAAACAAACTGTGTACAGTATATGCAATTTATTTTTCTTAAGATTTACGTTAACATAATTCATAAGAGCGTAACTTGTTTCTGCATTGTCTTGTGTCTCAATGAAGGGAAGTTTGTATCGCAACAAGGTGTCCACAATGCCCTGGTCATACCAAGCTACCACTGATTCTAAATACAAGTACAATTTGAAAAAACAAACTATACTTTTTGCCGTGTCCACTAGAAGCTGTCCATAGTTTCGTATCACGGTAGTATCTTCTCGTGTTTCAAATTTCGACAGTATCGCAACTTGGTCATTTCCTATCTTGTACAACATTGTGAACACGAAGACGAGTTTTTATGTACTCCACACAACGTGTAAGGAAGTTAATGAAGTGATCTGCGTTGCGAATATTTCCAGGAACAACCTCTGAAAGTGTAAAGGCATCATCCCCAGTCTCTTTCTTTAAGTTCAATTGATTTAAGAGTTATAAAGCTGGCATACCTTTCAAGACATCTTCTGGCAATAGTGGATTCGCCAACACCATATCGGTATCCTTTTTTTCACTGGCATCTTTCAATCCTTGAACCATTTTCTGATATGTACTCATAGTTAAAACGATGTGTCTTCTTCGCGGATTCTAAAAATATTTAAAAATGTAAATATTTTCTAAAACAGAGAAAAAAGCAAACAAATTACTCTCGAACATTTTTTTCCAAAATCCAAATTGACAATTTATTATTGAGAAATAAAAAAAAACTTTGATAACGTCAAATTAGCTGTCAAAGATTTCACCACAGCAAATACGAGACTTAAGGCGCAATTGTATGTTCCTTAAGGTTTACGCACAATATTTCGACTTTTTGTTGTGTTCGTTTTAAGATTTATGATATTTTTCATACAAATAATGATAAATAATAATGTAATTATATGCTACAAGTGCAAAGAAACAAAGATATATAATAATTTTTCATATCAAATGACTTTGTTTGTATGTTTGGATTTTTTTCAAAAATTTTGAGCTCAACGGTATCTATTTTTTTGAAATTTGAGCTCAGGGTATACACCATGACTGGAGTGAGCACATAGACCTTAAAAGTGCATACGTATTAGTGAGAGGTCCCATAAGAAATGCATTGGGAAACTAACACTTATGCACTTTTAAGGTATAAATGTGAAAATTTCAGCTTGTAGGCCGAAAGAGAGCCAACCACCGAAGTCGGGACTCTAGGTAATATATGTCCTCTATGTTCCAAAGTCTGATTGTGGTACCTTTACCTTTGTATATGAAATAGACTAGTACTACCAAGATTGGAAATCTAGTACCATGGTTCTGGCATCGATCCTAGAGTCATCTACCTAAAAGTTGAGAACTACTGCTTTGGAGAATTTGGAGATTATTTTCAATGGGGAATTCATGAAAAATGGCGTAAGGTAAGAACGAGAACGCCTTATAGAAAAATATGCTTGCATAAGAACGGCAAGGACATAATAATAATTTTGTTATGAGACTTTTCTGTGGAGATATTTGTTTGGCCTTGAATATAATGTAGAGTGCTTTTATACACAGATCTTTGAGAGTATGTATTTTGTATGTGTAAGAATTAAGAAAACGCAGATGGATGGCTTTTGGCAAAATTTGATACAAACTGAGTTCTGCGTTACCACAGTGTATTTTATAAAAGTTCACAGAGGAAGACAATACAATTTATATATTAAACACTTTTATACATTCACGTAATTCAAACTTGAAAAAAGGAACCCAAGTTGATTGAGAAAAAGGAAGGTAGATCTGAAGAGTGCATTTAATACTGAAATCAATTAAAATACTAAAAATGTTTATAGATACAAGCACGTTATTTAAACTTTGTGTATTTTTATGGGTTGACATCTGATGCGGAGAGGATGTATTATATTATAATATTATATACCTCCTCTATGGTCTAGTGTTTTGTAAATTTGTCGGCTTATTGTTGGTGTATAATTATAGAAACAATTGTGTAATGAAGAATGTAAGCCGAAGTAGATTTTGGAAATATCGAGTTCAATCGAAGTTAAGTTTTTTTGAGTTACGTAAATTTTAAGAGATAAGGGATGATGTGAAGAAGCAAGTTATTTTCAATGATTTACAAAAATGGAAGTAGATCTTCAAGAGTGGTAACGCTGACCCTCACCCATTTTGAAATCGATTTCTCTGTCAGTACTAACGAAGGTACCTCGTTTCGGAGTTTTTATTAGAAATACTACACTTTGAAAATGCTTTTGAATTGAACTGAGATGTTTTTAGGGTTTCCAGAGTTTCAATTTTAAATTATATTAAATTTTTTCTTGTTTGAGCAAAATTTTCAATTTCAGGTAATTTTTTTGTTCACACTGCGAACTACTTTTCTTATTTTTCCTGTTGAAAAAAAAAACAATAATTAAAAACAAAATCTCATAAAAGCACCAAAAACAGGCATATTTATATGGTTTTTAGGATATGTTTAACACTGTGCAATCATGAAGAGGGTTTAAAGTATACTTATATGTCTACCTGATTTTCTGTCAAAACATTAATTACCTTACATTTTCTCACTGAGAGTTAGATTTGGGGTATGAATGTTTAAAAAGTGAATTACCTAAAGTAAGTAAGTAGTATAAAAGAAATTTTAAAAAATGATTGATTATATTATCAAGTTACGTAACTAAGTAACCGGATTCTTGCAATTCCATTGCACAACCCATAAAAGAATAAAATGTCTGTGCATTCTTCTCTGTTAAAAGAAGACATTTCAAAAATACAATGTAACCGAAATTAGGCTTTTTTTATTTAAAATATTGTGAATTATTATAATATTCATGGCTTTCTTAAAAAAGCGGTCAAAGAACAAAAATCATTTAGTTTCAAAAGCATGTAATTTTTTCATTTGCTTTGTAAACCCTATTTCCTTTCATACATGATCACAAAGAAATGTGTACATAATACCAAAGTACATTGGTAATAGTTTTGATACTTAGTAGCAAAACGTTAAAGTTTTACCTAAAAACTTCTTAAAGTTCTTTCGATCGTATCCTTACTTCGCATATTATTTTTTATTTTTCCTCCCCTCTAACCAACCATACAAATTCGGCGCAATATTTTGTTGTTTTTTTTTTAAAGCAACCTAACTCTCTTACTCGCATTATTTCAATATAATATAGCCTACACACTCCTACTTATTGTGTTCGTTCCTGTCATTTTGTTCTCCACTGGGGAAATTTTGTCTTGTTCTTGTTTTTGAGCTGTCAAACCAAGCAGAGCAGCAAAATTCAAAAATTCAATTCTTAGTAGTACTAGTCTATTTCATATACAAAGACCTTTACGGCGTGCAAAATAGAACGCACCCACCGGTTTCGGCTGTTTCTATATTGACAGCGTGGGGGTCTCTGTGGCCTTACTTGGACGTCTTTTTTGTTGCATAGGTGGCTGTTCTAAGTATATTTCTAAGTAGGTTTTTCTTTTTCTAAGTAGTGTGAGTTTCACAAACACAAACGCATTACAACAGGGCTGAAGTGCGTTTTTGCGTTGATGATAGTTGACTATAGTTTTTATGTCAAAAGGAAAATGGTTCATGTGTCATAGTTGAAATAGTTAGAAATAGTTGAAATCATCCAAAAACGCTTTTTAGTTAGGTTTGGTTGATCTGTCAAACAAGAAAAAAGAAAACAAATCTTTTGAGGTTACATTTTTCTTTTCTTTTGATCATAATAATTTTTGTTGCTCTAAATTTATTTCAAAAATTCAAGAATGGTCTTGATATGGTAAGAGTTTAAAGCCAATTGAGATGGGAAAATATTTATTTATTTTTGAACAACCCACAGCAAGAAAAGAAAAGAGAAAGAGACTGAAGACCACCCTCCATAAAGAAATCTTCAAGCTGTTCCAAGTAAGCCAGCTCCTGATATTCTCCTAATTGCGGCTCCCAGATTCAGTGAAAAACTCTCAATACCAATATCTAGTTCGTGATTTTATATAAATAAACGAAAAAAGTCTTTATTCTCTGAAACTATTAAACATTTTTCATTGCTGACAGACAAACATAAAAACAATGAATTCAAATATGTATGCCGATTTCGTCCTTCATTCATTGATTTGGGTTTCCTTATACTTGACTTCTGCCAGAGCGTCATTGAGCCTTTGCATATAGAATCTATAGTAGCGGCACCATCTTGAATTTTGAGTTGGTTACTCGCGCCGTGTTTGGCGCTGCCAGATATTCGCCCGTTTTTATATTTCAAAGACAGCTGATGTTGAAAGGAAAGAGGAATATGGAGAAGAAAAAATGAATGAAGAGCGAATGCCATTTTTGTATTTTTGTTGTTTGTTTTTTGTAACAAGATAAAGAGACAAATTAGAAGAGAGCTTAGCTTCTGCTTTTGAAACAAAATTTATTTGATAACTGCAGACTTTATTCAATATTTGCGATGTTGTCTATTTTCGATTTTTCATATAAAATGCTTGCAAAACCTATACAACCTTATTATCTCACTACAAGCTTATGTCTATTCGTGAGGATAGATTTCTTGATCAGTTTTGTAAGAATTTTGCCTTTTTGTGGCAAATGATCAAATGACCTATATCTGAATGAAGAAAGAAGGTTGTTGATCTGGTTGGAAATGTGTGTTAGGTCAGTTATTGAGGTGTTTTTTGTTTGTTTTTTTTTTTAGGAATTTCTGTGATTGCTCATAACTCATAAGGAATCATTGAATTAATTATTTTAATTCATGTGAAGCGTGATCAACTGATATTGGATATGTTTGAATAGTTTTTTTTGTGTAATAACTAAAGTTGAATATATTTCGATTAATTAAACACATACTCACTTCTTATTCATGTTCAGGAGCGTTCCTGTTTTGAAAGAAATTGCACCAGTAATTTTTTTGTTTGAAATATGAGGAAATTACAAACCTCTGGAGCGGAAAGCGACGATGAGCTAGAAAATGTTAAGTAAAAGGAAAAAATTATTTAAATTTTCTTTGGAATTTTATTGACTGAGAAACCTTGCATAATTAACAGGATAAAAACTCAATATCTTTTCAAATTATAAAATTATTTTACAGATCTATCAATAACAATGGTGAACAATTATAATTTATTTTTAAAACAAACAATTTCTTAAAATAAGTTTTGAAATATTTTATATATATGAATATTTGAAGAAACGTCCTGCTGTCTCTCGTTTCATAGGTACCGTCGAAGAAAAATATGAAATACAAAAAAAATTAATTGTGGGTGAACTAACTGATTGAACTGTTTCTAGAGCTCTTGATACCCGGGTACCCGGTCCATGGACCGGGTACCCGGGAATTTCGGGAATTACCCGGGTAGCAAATACCCGGGTATTTGCATGGTGTTCGGGTACCCGGGTACCCGGGTACTCGAAACATAACGATCGTATATCCGAGTACCCGGGTACCCGGGTATTTAGAACTCTTACACAATGAAGCTGAAGTTGTTTGAAAAAATGGATGCTTTCATGAAGGATTTGCAAGTTAGGGGTGGATTACTATGAAAATGTAGTTTATAAGGTGGTTTTGATTATTTGCGTGGTTTATTTGTAATTCATAAAAAAATACAATTTGTTGGATGGATTTTCATTTTATTAGTGGTTGAAAAATGAAAAGTTATAAACCGATCTTGACCGTCGTCGTCGTGATCGTCGTCGTCGTCGTGGTGGTGGTCGTCGTCGTGTCGTGTTCGTCGTGGTCGTGGTCGTCGTAGTCGTAAATAAAGAAGGAAACAAAGCTGTTGGCAAGTGTTTGTTGATTTTGTTATTGTTGTAATGTAAGAAAAAGAAATGCAAGTTGTGTGTGGATAGTGATAATTGAAAGAGATGATTTTATTATGTTGGTTAATCACTGTCCTGCATTTTCCTATGTATGGCCTTCGTCAAACAGGTAGTTGGTGCGATTTCCTTTGTTTTGGTGATTCATAAAAAATATTTGGTTGAAAATATTAGTTGGATTATTGTTTTATTAGGGGTTGAAAATTAAGATAACCGATTTGGTGTGTTTGGTGTGTTGTCGTCGGTTATCTTTTTATGATGGGTTATTGATCTTTTTCTTAACCACAGGTCGATAATAAAAAGAGTTCAGTGTAAGTTCTCCCACAGGTGATGTGTCATTTCCATCGCATCAATCAGGTTGTTTGTGTGCAATTATATTTATTTTAAAACCAAGATTGTGATGCTTGTATGACAAGTATCCTTACAAATAAGGTATCAAAATCGCTGTTATTTCATGTAGATTATGTATATTTTTAACAACTTGTCTATAGGTTTAAAACTTATGAGCAAATTTATGTGAAAATGTCTACATTGACCATATGTATGCGTTACCGTTATAATGAAGGCATTATAATTGAAGAGCATGAAATTCTGTATCTACCTATCATGCGTGAAAATAGATTCGACGTGGCTATAAAACTTTCACCACCACCCTCAGTTAATTTTTTTAAACTTTGAATGCCGTACTTAGTCAAAAGCCATAAGATTTAAACTTCTAACCTTATCGACTTCCATACAAACTTTGAACTAAGATTTCAACCCCTTGTGATCCTTTTAAGGCCTTCTATTGCGTTAAATACCGTATGCCCTTTCTGAGTTCTAGTTTATCTTTGTACCAAATTTCATCTTAATCGATCCAAACGCTTTTTTTCAATGTTTGATTTTCTTATCCATAATTTTTTCATACCGGGGTCTATTATGTATATGAATCGATTCTAAAGGAGTAAACTCCAAAAAAATAAATTTCTTTTTGTATTAAACAATGCATATCTTTTAATAATAATATGCATAGGTATATTTTTGTTTTCAATTAAATAAATGCTGGTAAGTAAATTTAGTGTGAATTTAGTGTTTGTATTGATTTCGGTGATATGTTGATGTTTCTTGGATTGGTTCTGCTGCTGTTTTGTGAAAGAGTGGTGATATATAAGTAATGATGGTATGGGTTTTTCGCTCCCTTGCGATATGTTTGATTTAGGAATTTAGGATATGTCATTCAAGTTGCTCGAAAAACTTCAAGCATAACCCAAACAAACTATAAGACTGACAATGACCAATGTTTGAAATCAAATTAATGTATCACGTATCCCATATGTATATAGGATGTGGTGTATGAAAGTGGGGAACGATAGCAGAAAAATGTTGAGGCTGTCGAAGCCAACAGAATCTACAATAAATCCTAAAGCTTCCATAATCCATACATTTGTACAATGGAATGTGATATTACCTATTTTTGACAGGCTACATAAAGTTTTCTTACTACAGGTTCATGTATTTGCATAAGTGCATACATAATGTATGTTTATGTTCTTGTCGCCATAAAAAAGCCAAAATAGTGGTGTATTCGAACAAGAATTAAAAAATGCATCTACATATGCATACCTAACTTAAAAAAACGTTACAACGGTCATAAGAAAAAACACAGTTGAATAACGAACATTTTATTTCAGCATTCAAGTTCAATGTCATTCAAGGGCAGAAAGCAAAACGAAAAATATTCCAAATAAGCAAATATTCAATTTGAAATAATTTTGTGAAATCATAAAATGCTAGCGCAAAGCGAAGCCTTTGATTGTAGTTATTTCCATGCATGTATGGGTTTTTTTACACATAATGTGAAATCCTGCAACGAGGCACATCAAACGAATTTTGATTTAAAATCCTAAAAAACAGTTGAATTTTCGTATTTTATTTTCCTCCTTTGAAAATAAACAGAGAACATTTTTTTCAATTTTCTCTCTTCTCTGCCTCTGCTGTTCTCATTCTAAATACAATTTTCTCTTGTTTGAATTCGCTTGTTTGATTTTGCCTCAGTATAATTCTTGCTTCAGTTCCGTGGGGCGCTGCGATCGATTCTCGGTGCTGCCACTACTATTTAGTATATATGCAAAGATTGAGCTTCCTCTCCGAATTGTTCTTCTCTCCTGTGATCTTCGTAATTTTTTCCTCAGTCAGCTCCATTCACCGCTGCGTCAATTTTTACTTGCGACATATAGAATATATGGCAAGTATTGAATTCGTAAAAAAAAAAAAATTTGAGATTACGATGATAGAGAAGTCGAAAAAAGTGGGTCCGGCGATTCCGTCTGTCTGTCTGTCGGAAAGTTTACAGGCATCTTCAAGCTAAACTACTGGTCCGATTGACTTCAAATTTGAAAATTAGAGGTTTGAGCAAAAAATCATATCCCAATTTTTTTATTTTTGTTTTAAGATCAAAATTTAGGGTAGCCACCATACGATTTTTTTGGCCAAAAACCAAAACTTTTTTTTCACAAAAACGGCCCGAACGATTTTTTTTAAACTTCCTCGAGTTTATTTTTTTTGAACATTCATGTGTTTTATGTAAAAAAAAAAAATGTTTGTATTGCTCCAAAACGGTACCTCCCATAGAACCGTTTTTTTTTGTTATAAGATTTTCTCGAAAACTGAAAGTCCGATCAGCGTAAGTTTTTTTCGAAAGTACGTATATATTGTTCAAATAATATTTTGTTTTCAAAAAAATTTCAAATTTTTTTTTGGATTTTTAAAAAATATTTTAAATTCTATATCTCAAAAACGGATCAATTTTAAAAATCCAAATTGGAGTATAATATGTATATTTACATGGTCTTGAAAACTGCATACCCAAATTAATTTTAAGATATTTTTGTACAATTTTATATATAAAAAAATTAATTTAAAAAAAAAAAACGGCTCCGACGATTTTCAAAAAAAAAATTCAATAAATCAAGAATAAGGTTGGAATTTGCTCGACATTTAAATTTTTGGAATGAAATGTATATACGAGGTACATTTCCAAATTTTAATTTTTTTAATAAATTCTAATTATTTTCATATATATTTTTTTTTTTTTGAGTTAAGTGTAAGCTGTAAGTAAGAGTGCAATCAGAATTGCTTAAAGTATATCTCTTATTTTAACACTACCTTTCGCAATTTAAGTAATCATAAATATTTAGTTTTAGCATGCAGGAGCAAGTTCGTACGACCCAGTCGTGCACATTTTTTCTCATGCGGAGCAACTTCCGTTTGCCGTTCGTGCCGACTGACGTTCGACAATCATTATGCTCATAGGCAGTGGCCAACTTGTCCTCCAAAACCATGTCCATGTCCTCGAGTTTTTCGATGACTTTTTGTAAATTAACCGTACGTAGACGCTGACTGTTTTGGCCATCTTTGGCGGCCTGCAACTCGCCACGCAGTTGCAGTTGAAATAGGGGTGTTTGCGGATTGCAATATAGCCAATTCGATTGGAAGGGTTTGTGACCTGTGATATAATGAGATTCTTGAAATTGGCGCAGAATTTTAAGTCACTTGGAAATGCGATAATTTCCTTGGTGTGTATCTCCTCGTAGTGACTGAGGATTTTCAGTTTGACTCGTGAAGCTTTAAAATTTGTAAGGGGAACCTTAATTTCCTTATATTTTTGTAATGGAATATTTTTAATTCAAGACGAACAGAAATCCTTTGATTGGAATTAAATTTGCGGCGGCACGGATACGGACAACTACGACGGCAAAATATGCACGAACAGAATTTTTTTTTATTCCAGATTGATAGTCATTAAAAACACCGTTAAACAGCAAAAAAAAGACTTTGACACATCAACCATTTTCAATTCACCTCCTGACTAGAGTTGGGAATAGTTAGAAATAGGTACGATTTGACACTTTAACACTGACGACTGACCGCAAAAACGACAATTGTGGTTACGAAACGTAACTATTGGCGTGCAAAAACGATAAATAGTCCACTATAGTCAGCGCAAAAACGCACTTAAGCTCTGAAGACTCTGAGCTCAGAGCTCCGAACTAAAAAAGAAAAACGCCTATAAATGTGATATAACAAACTACTCTGTTCTTTGCACCGATACAGAGATCAGTAATATAGAGAAATTCTTTGACGTTGATTTTTGTTATACTGTTATAAGTATTTTTCCCTATTCGACCTTATAACAATCTTCAAATGAAGTCACTTTTTCTGCAGGGATACACTATCCAATGTAAAGGTCTCAACATGGCGCCACTATAGTTTGAAATCTTGGAAATTATTCCCCACATTGACATACTATACTCCTCTATACATGGACTGCCAGTACCCAATTTCACGATGATTCCACTTTTAACAGACGAAACACTAGCCCTAAAAATTTACGTAGCGTCGATTAGAATGAATGAATGAATGAAATTTTATTGAGTCTTTTGATTTCGATTACAATAGTTCTATCTTATTCTGGCGATAACAAGAGTGAAAAAGCGGCTGTAACGTATGGCCTTCTTTGTCAGAGATTTTTAATTTAAGATTTGAGCCTCGTGGCTGTCAGTTTAATACTGTTGGACAGCTTTTGCTCATAAGCATTGTAACATTCGCTTGAAACGATTGTTTCATAAGTATTTTACATATATACACATATATACAATTTTAATACGCTACCTTACATACTAATATACTACGAATATAAACGAGAATGTGCCAGCACATTTGAAATTGAAAAGTTGAGATAGATATTTAATTTTGCTTTGTGAGAGAAGAGCGAGAGCTCTGTAAGTTATTGTTGAGTGAATGAGTTATATAGTATTTATAAAAGCGAGAGCTAAAATACACGTTTAAAGATACAGGTAATATCTTATTGAAGATTGGATGAGAACAATCTATTTCAGTCTTTTATATTAAAATTTACAGATACGAGTACAAAATAAGGAAGTTTTAAATATCACATTCTGTTTCGTAACATTGGAATTGTTTTGTTTTGATTATTTTTTCTTTTTTTCTTGTTTTTAATTTTTGCTTTTTTTTTTGTCTTAATAAAACATCACATAAATTTTGTACTGGCTTCTGTTTTCAAAAGATAGTTATGAATAAGTCTTAAACTATGGAAGGAAGTACTGTACTCCAACTCCTGAAAAACGCACATTTAGCTTTTGAGAAAACGCATAAAAAAAAAATTTAATTTGTATTTTAGTCGTTTATAGTTTGATTTCCTACAAGAATAAAAACATAAAGGTGGCGATTAAAGTAGTTGTGGAAAAGAAAAAAGAAAAATCTTTTGTTGTAATGATTGAACTAGCCACGATTTTGGTTCGGTGTGGAAGCGATATAAAACTGCTGTGGTAATATTTCGCTTTCGTCAAGAGCTAATGAGGAAACACCGATAGGCGACAAATAGTTGACGTTGTCCCAAGAGGACCCATTCTGTGATTCGAAGATTTGGTCGACCAGGTCGTTATCGACGTAGTTTAATTTGGATATAGTTTTCTTCATAAGAAGAAGAGCAAATCTTAAAAACGGAATGGTGTTGGTTTCGTTGAGTAGATAACTGTTTGAGTATCTTTTGGTTTGATTTTGAGACTTAATGTGAGCAAAATCATCAATGAACACTTTATGTCTGGAATTCAAGTGGGTTTCCTGAATGAAAGCCACTACACAGTCGCTAGCTCTGAGAATTTTGGTTAATTCGATTCTCTTGGCATGATGGATTAAAGTAATGTTAAACGTAATGTTAAAGTTTAAAATTTTTACTGCCATTATTGCGAACTAACAAGGAGCTGGTTTACCAGCTCAAGATATGCTAGTCGCTTGCTAACCAACGACTGGAAGCTGCCCAGGTTAGACATAAAGTGCTCTATTTTAGAAATAAGTTGATTCATTTCGAAACCAAACAGTTCTTTTGATAAATTCATAAAGTCATTAATTACATTCGAACCTACTGGCCCTGTGTTGTGAGTTGATTTGTTGGAAGTGAGTTCACTGGAAGGGTTTTGGTTCTGAGGCAGGCGAGGACCGGCAAGGCGACTGGCATAAGACAGCCCCGGGACAACAAAGTTTCCACTGGAAACAGATTTGGAGAAGGCAGTTTGTTCAAGTTTTTTTTCCTTGGCGAATTTAATTTTTTGTTTTCTTGCAGCTTCGTATTTTTTGTAGAAAATACAGCCTCTGAAGTTTGCAGGATGATTCTCGCCACAGTTGACGCAAACTGCCTTACTTCCGTCCTGCTTTGCCACTGTACAGCCACCAGGATCGTGTGAGTTGGCGCATTTCACACATTTGTATTTACTGGCACAATTTTTCGCGAGATGCCCAAAGTCCTGACATCTACGGCATTGAAGTGCACCTTTGTTGCCCCTAGGCTTCTCCCAGTACACTCTTGTGTTAAAGAGATAACGTATTTTTGTGAGTTCATCTGGAGTCTCACCCGCTTTGAGCCTCACGAGGAAAAGGTTGTACCGGATTTTTTCCGCCTTAGATCTAATTGTCTCGAACACTGACACTTTTTCAACATTTGGTATTTTTTCTTTCAGTTCGTTAAGAACTTCAGTTTCGGTGAAATCAAGCGTGAGTCCTCTTAGGACAACGTTCGCGGTACGGTCCTCCTTCAAAGTGTAGGAGTAAGCCTCAATATTTTCGGATCTCCTCAAAAGCTCAAGAAGTTCACGGTGAACTTGGCTATTATCTATGTAAAGTCTGCTTGAATTACCACGATTTATAACTTTATAGTTAAAAGGAACCGATCTCGCACGAAAATCATTAATGAGCGTTTTCAAATCTACGTTTTTCAAAAATATTGGAGGGCAGTACTTACCCCGCGAGCTTGGAGACTCCGTCCTCCGCCTGCTGCTACTTGAAGGTGTTGACACGTTCGCTCGTCCATCGTTGTCTGATTTTCTGTTGTCGTCAGCTTCGACCACGTTGCCGTCGCTTATTGTTTTTTGTTCCAGCTGGTGAGCCATCTCCGAGTTGATTCTTGCTTTTTTGGACGGCAAAATTTTGAGTCCCGAGTCGAGTACTGAGAATTTGTTGTCGAGCATCCCATCGTTTGCAGCGTTCGGACTGCCACTGCGTTTGTTCGAGGTTGTTTGTCTTTTGTTTGGGGAGTGCCACTTGCTGGTCATCTCCTCCAGCCGGTTTTCAAGGATTTCATCGTCATCCATGTGGTTGTCGATGTTTTCCGTGTGCGTTGCAGTAGCTCCATTTTTTGCAGTGGAGCCAGTCTGAGAAGCCAGAGCATGGGCTGATGTTGATGCACCATTAAATGAAGTGGTGTGATTTGGATGATTGCCCATCATCGTCGGTGTAGCTGTGTCGTTAGGTGGAGTACGAACCACGATGTCGATTTTTCCGCTTTTCAGTTCTAAAAGCTGGTAAGCCGCAGCAATTTTTTTTTTGCCAGGCTTTTTTCCCCTTGCGTTATCCTTCTCCTTCATTTCTTTCTGGTGTGCTCACCACACATGCAGCGCACACGAGGTTAATGGGAATCAAATCCCAGAAAATCACGGGTTAATTTTATCGATCCGATCATAAAATTACTTTAAAATTTTAGAGAATTGTTTCTTTTATTGTTTTTTACTTTTATTTTATTGATTAAAATAAAAGAACACACGGTAATTAATTTTTTTTTAAATTGCAACCACACTGCGTAGTGACGAAAAATTCCTTTTTTTTTTTTTGAGCGGCTTCCGAACAGGTCTGCTGATAAGAAAAGAAAACCCCCAGCGTCGATTAGATGAATAAATTTGTTTGACGTTTGATGTTCTTTGTTTTCTGATTGGAGTGGGAACGGCTAACCTTTATATATATACAAAGGTTAAACCAAGCAGAGACATGTAGGTACAGTGTACGTGAGTGAAGCACCTTCAATTTCTGATAATGTCAAATTCTTTTCCTGTACTGCCAAACTTTCTTCTGTGTTGTCATTTTGTAAGAAAGTACTTTTGTGATTTTCGTTGTTTCATTTATTGAACAAATCCGTAAGTTAATTTAGATACACAATCATTAATTCTTAATGAAAACATCGTAAGAGATAATAGGCGTTTTTCTTTTTTAGCTCCAAGCAGGGTGTGGAGTAGTGCCTGAGCTCATCGAGCTCGGTCTGAGCAGAGTAAGCTCAGACCTTTCCGAGTTAATAAAGAAACAAACCTGAGCACGGAATCGCCACATATAAAAAAAAATTGACAAGCTGACAAAAATAATTTTTTATTTACCTTCATTCGGAAAACAACTTGCTTCGCCCGACATTTCGCGTCATCTCACTCATGATATGGACAAAATAAATGAAGTTGGCCGCGCGACACTTTTTACTCTATCTACTCCATCAATTTTAACCGAGCTCGTAGATCGCGCTCTGACCATGGTCTGATCGAAAAAATAAACAAAAGTTGAGCGCTCAGATATGTCTGAGCTAAAAAATAAATACGGGTTTTTTTTGACAGCTCCGTACCCTGCTCAGAGCTAAAAAAGAAATACGCCTAATGAAGTGCTGTGTGGTTGTATAGAAAATATTTTACTACGGAGTCCTTTGTATACTGAACTGTTTTATTCTTGATTTGAAGCATAGAGAATCTATTTATCTAGAGTCGCAACTCGCTCTCTTTTTTAAAAAATCACTGTCCAAAAAATGTTGTGGTGAGTCTCTCAATTTACTCTTATTTTTCGTGTCCGTGAATCTGTGAAAGAGGTGAAAAAAATTCAATAAGGACATGACCGCACTCTTTTAAGGGTGAAATAACTCTGCCAACGTGTTTAAATGTGTTTTTTTAGTTATTTATTCGTAAATCATAGTTGAATTCCATTTAAAAAGCAAAAAACACTATGCACTGCACTTTGTACTGTTATTTAAATACTTAAAACATGAATTTCATACAATTATTTTTAATTTTTTTAATTTTTGAATTCAACTGACTCTTATTTTTGAATTTTGAGCGCAGACTTTTAAAATTGAGCCTAGGCTTTTCACCTTATTGAGCCCAGCCCACAGGCCTACCCATTGCAAATGTATTGGTTCGGCCTCCCATTTGAAATGCATTGAAAAACCAATACATTTACATTGGGTAGTATATTTTATCAAATTTAATTTTTTTAGTCGAAAGAGAGTAAAATGCCTTGAGTTGCGACTCTAGGTATACTTCCTCTGTGATTTGAAGCACAGAGGAGGTATACCTAAAGTCGCAACTCAAGGCATTTTACTCTCTTTCGACTAAAAAAATTAAATTTGATAAAATATACTACCCAATGCAAATGTATAGGTTTTTCAATGCATTTCAAATGGGAGGCCGAACCAATACATTTGCAATGGGTAGGCCTGTGTGCTGGGCTCAATATGGTGAAAAGCCTAGGCTCAATTTTAAAAGCCTGCGCTCAAAATTCAAAAACAAGAGTCAGTTAAATTAAAAAAATTTTAAAATAAAAAATATTTGCATGAAATCAAATTTCGAAGCACATATGTAATAATGCAAAGTGCAGTGCATAATGTTTTGCAGCTTTTTGAATGAAATTTAATTATCATTTCCGAATAAATAACTGAAAAAAACATTAAAATGTGTTGACAGAGTTTAATACCGCCTTAAAGCAGTGCTGACATATCCTTAACATTACTCATAATTTGCCCACGATGAGGTGAAGTCTTTTGACAGAAAACTTGAAAAAAACGTCAAAAAAAAAAAAAACTAAAATTTAAAATAAAGAAATTTATTCATAAACAAATCACTCATTGAAAAGATTAAGGAGAAGAGAAAAGTAAGTTAAATTTATTTCCCAGCTATAAGTTCACCATGTCACTAATTTAATTATTTTCCAATTCCCAGACAAAACCAGTGGCTTGAATTCCAAACACAATTTATTGTTTTCCAAGAGAACCGGATCCACGAAGTGGATATCAAAATGTTTCGATTGCCAGTGATGATGGACAGTTGTGTGTAAGTTTCTAAGTTTTATTCATTATATAATAATATCAATTTTCCCTTTCAGATGTAACGTTGTCACAATGGAGTGTGCGGAGAAGCAGGGCAATGACCTATCAAAAGCACAAAACTATAAGGCTGTCCTAAAAATATCCTAAGATGCAATTTCACTATGCCCCGATTCGACCGCCTACTTCGACAATCGTGTTGCATACCAAACGATGCTCAGCAACTATCACAATGCCCTGGTCAAATTTCGAAAAGAATACGTTCGTATTGCCAAATGCTGCACCATCCTCGGAGATATCATCGACATCGAAAAGGTGCAATCGAAATTGAACAACAATCGTAAGCGCCGTGACAATGTAGAGAAGTGTATTTTACACATACAAAGGCTAAGACAATTTGTTACAAATCGAAGCTGCTCAAAGAGAAAAAAGTGTGGCAATGTGCTGTTCAAGTGGGTTTGTTTCCGTGAGACACTCGCTGTCTCTACAAAGGCCCCGGAAATGGATCCTTACAATAAGGACATGTAGAGTAAACTGTACTATAAACGAGCTCTGGTGAATTCGAAAATTGGCAGTTTGCGCGAATGGCGAAACCATTGCTGATTGGACGTCCATGAGATCAATTCGCATTGAAGGAGTCAAAATGGAAGGATTACTATACGATTTTGGGTGTGAACAAGGAATTCATCGGAGGATGAGGTCAAGAAGGCTTTTCACAAGAAGGCTCCTGTCCATCATCCAGATAAGCATGTAAACGCTTTGGCAAACGATAAAAAGTTTGAGGCTTAAGTTTAAGGAAGTCAGTGAGGCGTATGCCATTCTGTCCGATCAAAAGAAGAAACGACATGACAATGGTCAAGATACGGATGAGCATGAGCAAGGAGATTTCGATCCAAATCAAATGTTCCGATAATTTTTCCAGTTTAGTAGCGGCACTGGATGAACACCGTTTGCTTTTGACTTTTTATAAGGTTGGAAGTTCTGACTTCTGGCGTTTCACCGCTATTGACATCAGCAGCGACGGTTATCTCAGTTTTGCAACATTTCTTATTTATTTAGTTTTAAGAAACAGAATTAAAGATGTTAATTATAATATAATTTTTTTAAATCGATTTTATTGGTTTTTATAAACTACTACATCAAGGGGAGTCTGCTTTTATTGATTGTCAATAACATCAGAAAACAAGTACAAATCTATTGCATGCCAACTTGTGCATCGAAACAAAATTTTAAAGTATGTAATATTATATGAACACCGATGAATTACTTCTCTCGCTTGATGATAATAGGTCCGAGTTCCGAAATGAGTCCAAGAAACAATTTACTTCTTTGGACTTGCATAAGGTGACTCCAATGCCCGAGAAAGTTTGGCAATTGCTTCCAACTCGTCCAATCACATCAAATCCAGAGACATTTTGGATGCGAAGCTTTGACCACATAATTCCGAGAAATAATTTGAGTAAATGAGAATATCCCATTTATGTATATTGGTTGTTGTTTGTCGGACATCAGATCCGTATTTGGATTTCAATTCCACAGCAGTATTTCGTTCTTCAGATGTGAATCCTGCTTAAGCCGCCTTGCCAGTAATACCAAAACCCTTGAAGTAAAAATTGGCATCTTTGCTCTTACTCTGTGGATGTCGGTTTTTCCATGGAAATTCTGAATTAGTTGGGTTCGAAACTCCAGCCGGAAGGAGGAGATATCTTAAGACCGGAAGCATGTAGTAGCCGTCCGATGGGGACAATCGATATTGTCTCTTAAGCTGCCTTGTTTGATTAGTCTAGAATGTGAATAGATTTTAGAGGTTAGTTGGAGGAAAATTTGGTTTTACTCACAATTTGATGTCAACTTTGGAGAAATCAATGTCTGCATGACTTTAACTGAATCCACTACAGCCGAGAACTTCATTGGCATTAGATTAATTAATAACAAATAGTATTTTAGTTAATAAACTAAGAAAATTGGAGAAAATCTTTTCATTATTCCCATGTAAATTGAATTTCCTCTGTTATTTTTGATTTATAAATCCGTCACTTTTGACAACAAAACAACAAGAAAAAAACTGAGCACGGACGCCATATTGAATTTTTTTTCACCTCTTTCACAGATTCATGGACACAAAATATGAGAGTAAATTGAGAGACTCACCACAAAATTATTTGGACAATGATTTGTTTAAAAAGAGAACGAGTTGCGACTCTAGGTAAATAGATTCTCTATGATTTGAAGTTCTACCTACCTAAACAAAAAATCGAGTTTAGGGGCGCATTTATTTTTGTTGGTGATGTTTGGGTCATAGAGGACATATATTACCTAGAGTCCCGACTTCGGTGGTTTGCTCTCTTTCGGTGGTTCGCTCTCTTTATGGGACCTCTCACTAATACGTATGCATTTTTAAGGTCTGTGTGCTCACTCCAGTCATGGTGTATATCCTGAGCTCAAATTTCAAAAAAATAGATTCCGTTGAGCTCAAAATATTTGAAAAAAATCTAAACATACAAAAAAATTCATTTCATATGAAAAATTAATATATATCTTTGTTTTTTTGCACTTTGTTACGAAGGCCGACCAAGCAGAGAACATACAATACAAACTTAAGCACTATTCACATGAGCACGACCAACGAACGACGAATGAATGAAGAAAAGTGATTTCAGATACGTTTGGAGCCGTATTTCTTTACAAATTGTCAACAAAACGATAAAAGTGAAGTTAATGTTTGATTTGTGATGCATAAATTAAATTTTTAATCTCAAATGTTAATAAATTTGAGAAAACAAATTTATTCATCGCGAAAAGTATTGTAGTTGATACGAACTGCCAAACTGTATTCGCGTTCCACATCATCCACACTCCCAACGAACAAAATATTCGCGCGCGTATAACCTCAAAAATCATTTTTGCCTTGTGTTTTGGTTGTTCATTCGCGACGAATTAAAAACTCTCATGTGAAAGAAATGTCAAAATCGACGAATTTTCGTTCATTCGTTGGTCGTCGTTCGTGCTCATGTGAATAGTGCTTTAGGTAAAATAACTGTTTCGGTCAAAGTTCTGAAGATGGCGCCACCATCGCCTGTCATCTTGAGACTATTTCCCAAATGTGAATACAAAGGGGTTAGGATTTGTATATCTAATACTGGAATTATCAAGATTGACGTTCAATTTAGTCTGCTTCATTTTTGCTCAATAAAAACCTATGCAAAACAATAGCTTTCTCTGCTTGTTAGTAGGTGGCGCTAGGTCGAAGTCGATGGGGACACAAAAGATAAGAGATCACGCTCTTTGATCGGGGATTGGGATGAGTTGTCTGATCTGACAGATGTCGGCATGGGCTTAACAGGCCGACTCCACTTGATATCTGTATCGCCAACCAGATCTCTGACATTAAAACTAGAAGTTTTTTTTTCTTCGCTGGGCAGTTTATGTCTTGACATCTCATTTGAGCAAGAGAGGTTAAAGTGAATTTATCTCTGAAAAACGTCAAACGTCAAACAATAAAAAAGTTCTTCCCACAATTTTTCGGCTTTTGTGTAGAAATTCGTTTGTTTTTCAATTTAATAATAATTTGTTTTGTCAAAAGAATAATAATAATAATTGTATACGGTTGGTTAAGGGCGATGGCGAAAAGAATGCGTGAACATGGTACACTTAAAGCTCTGCAAGTGTTGGAAAATCTTGAAGAGTTAGAAATGAGCGAAGAGCAGGAAGCTAAACGGAAACATCGTTTTTGGATTAATCCTTTCCTTACACTAAGGGACGCCCATGACCTTGAGCAACATTTGCTCAAGGATTTACTCTGGGATCAAGGAGAAGACTATCAAAATTTCTGTAGGATGTCCATCGACAGATTTACCGCGGTTCTTATTCTAGTAGGAATGCAAATAACTTTTTTTAGTTTGCCAATTTATTGATTGCAGGTTGAACCGTTAATAAAAAGGCAAGAGACGAGTATGCGATTTGCAATCACACCCAGAGTTCGGCTTGCGATTACTCTTAGGTACATTGGAACTGGTGACTCCTATAGATCGTTGGAGTTCTTATCAAGGGTGTCCCGCAAAACAATTTCAACTTTTGTTCCAAATGTGCTGAATGCAATATATAATACTGTTCAAAGTGAAAACATCGCATCAAAAACGCATTTCGTATAAAAATGTGTTATTACCTGATTTAATCGTTTTAAATATATGAATCTAATAAAAAAAAAAAACTGCAAATGCCGACTTTTTTTAACACATTAATTTTTTTTTGTTCGCGCCAAATGAATACTTGTCGGTTTGAGGCACACAAAATAATGAAATTTAGATGTCATCCACACACAAAAAAGGAAAAAAACTCAAATGTCAAATTTGATATCAGACATCGATGTCAAGACAAAATAGCAGAGAGAGATCGCTAGCATCATATCATAAGATGAAACAACGCGACTCCACTAGATTTTTCATGTCAGGATGAGTATTCTGAGAGAAATTATCTCTAGTGGAGTCGGCCTTTAATGTGAAAAGAATCTCTAGAAGAGAATACGAGATTTTTATGTGGTGTGGTCTTAAAACAAATAATAATAATATAATATACTATTATTTATTACAAAACTGATATTCTATGCCATATCAACTTGTTTCTTTCACCATTTAAATTATTTTAAACATTTCTATTCATTTTACCACATCTCACATGGACCGCCATATACTTAGCAGCAGTTTGTGAGGAATTTCAATTTTTTTTATGCAAACAAATTTTGGTGAAATTAAGTGAATCAATTTTAGAATTTAGTGAATCATAGTTAAAAAGTTATTAGCAAAATAACGTAAGGCGTATACTTTGCAGCACTTGCTCTGAATTTCAAAACTGTTGGTAGCAAAAGATGCGCCTTAATTTGGTGAATCGATCGTAACTATTTTCCGAATTTAGTGAATCTTAATTTGTTAGTTATTAACAAATAAAAAATTATAAACAATTACGTAACGCAATTTCAAAATGACGTAACGATATCAAATCAAATAACATCCCTGAACAAAAACAGCTTTATTCGGAGTCATTCGGAATGTCATCCTGTGAATTTAAAATGACAATTGTTGGCAGTTTATTAATTCATAATATTCATTCGTATGTGTTCTCGAATAACTTTTTGATATTCACTTAATTATTTTTATTTTCAGAAAATCTGCCATGAAAGTTTAAGGCAAGTGAAACATAAAAGAAGAAAAACTAAAATCAATGAATCTCTTCGATGCAATGCCCAAGGGAACCTTAAATTTTGACGATTTCAAGCGCGTCTACTCGAACGAGGGAAAAACCAATACCATTATATACTTCTTCTAGAAGTTCGATCCCGTACACTTCTCCATCTGGTTCGGTGAATAAAATCTATAATGTGATCACTGGAATGTTCCAGCGTTTGGATAAGATGCACAAGCAGGCCTTGGCCTCTCTTTACCTCTTGGACCAGAACAACAACAACATCTCTGATGTTGGCTTTTGGCGGCCAGGCGCCAGGAACTGGCATTCCCTCTCTCTTGACTGGTAAATACATTACGATTGCTACGATCGGAAGAAACTCGATGCCAAATCCGGGAAAAGAAAAAGTTCGTCACTCAGTACTTCTCGTAGACCAGCCCCGATAAGGATGGTCGCATATTCAACCAGAGCATGAACTTGAAGTAAGAACCATAATGCATGCTGTTAAAACAAAAGCTCTGTGATTGGACGTCCGAAACTCCCTCAGCAACAACAATTTCACACAACTCATTTATAATTATAAATATATTTTTTTAATGCTATTTTAATTCTTTTTCGGTTGTATTGCCCTTAAAATAACTACGTTAGATTTAAAATTAGTGCCTCATTTGCTAACATTTGGCACTAAAGTAAAATGAATAAAAGAATTGTGCATTCTATTTACAACAAAAGAGTTTAAACTTAACTTATTTAAGATTTTATTGGAGATGGGCTATGCGATGGTCGGTGTTTTTGTTTGAAAATTGGGGAATGGGGAGGTGATGGATGTAAGCTGTTGAAGATGAATGGAGTAGTTGCTACTGATTTTCTAAGTAGAACAAACTAAGAAGAGATATTTTTTTATTGGTCCAAGTTTGGAAATTAAGTGAATCATAGTTTGTGAGCTACCGGCTTCTACTTTGATTCACCAAATTTCCAAAGTTGGACCAATGAATAAGTCTGTCTTAAGTTACAATTTGGTGCAGAGCTTAGAATTTGGTGTGTCCGGATTTAAAAGTTTAAACATCTGTCCTTAATTTCTACTTTTAATCTTTTCCCGGAATTCAGAAGCCGATAGGTCGAAAACTATGATTCACCAAATTTTAAAATTTGGAACAGAAAATCAGAGTGTTCTAAGTTACAATCTGGTACAAAATTCGAAATTTAGTGAATCCTAGATTAAAAGTTATAGTCATTTTTCTCTTATTCTATAAGAATATAGTTTTTTATTTTTCGCTTAAACTGTACTAACTTTTATAACTCCGAATTTTTATTCACTGGTATTGAAGCAAATAAATGCTTAATCCGTGTACACATTAGATACACTTTTTTTTTTTCATTTTCTTATGTCTTAATTTTTTCGACCTAACAAAAATATGAAAAAAGTGCGATAAGAAGTAATAAGTTCTAAGACCTCACAAAAAATGCACATAAATTAAGTATTAGAATTTCATATTTTTAATTTTATATAGTATGTAGACTCTAAATATTTCGACCTTTTCCAAGTTATATCGTGACGAAAAAGTTTTTATTCGTTTGATTGGTTTTGAAAGAAACCTTTACTTAAGATTTCGGTCAACCTGTTACCCTTATCGTTGAGAAAAAACACTTTTCTTAGTTTGTTCTAAGTAAATCAGTAGCAACTACTCCATTCATCCTTAACAGCTTACATCCACCCCTAGTCCCCATTTCCCACTTTGCAAACAAAAACACCGACCATCGCACCTTCCATCTCCTAATTCTCAATTTTCGTCCCGCATCGTTCTTTGCTTAAACCTCTTGTCCAATTCATCATCAAATTCAGCTCTATAAGCGCACAAAAGAGAGAATCATAGGAGCACCTTTAAAAATTTACATAGGTTAAGTTTAAACTTGTTTATAGTAAATAGAATACAAGAATACACAAATCTTTTTTCATTTAACTTTAATGCCAATTGAGGCACTAATTTTCAATTTAATTTAGATCTCTTATTACTTACATTACAGGGCAATACAACCAAGAAAAATGCAATTAAAAAAGCTTTAAAAATTTAATGACTATAATTTATAAATGACGAGGTGTATGTTTTTGTTGTGGCGGAGTATCAGACGTCCAAGCACAAAGTATTTTGCTTTTGTTTTAACAGCATGCGACAAGCTTCGTCGACGATTTTCTACCACTCGCAATAATCGTTATCGATTTGCCAGTTCGGAGAGAGAAGGAATGCAAGTTCCTGGCCACGTTAAGTCAAGTCCACACACCAGAGATGCTGTTGTTGTTGTCAGTTGTCCTCGCCGAAGAGGCAGACAGAGACGAAGGCCAGTTTGCGCATCTTATCCAAACGCTGGAACATTCCAGTTATCAGATTGCAGATTTTATTCATCGAACCAAATGGAGAAGTGTTCGGGATCAAACTTTTCGAAATATGCAATGGAATTGACCTCATTCTTGTTGGAGTAGACGCGATTGAAGTTGTCAAAATTTAAGGTGCCCTTGGGCATGGAATCGAGGGGATCCTTTGATTTTTGTTGTTCTTCATGCATGTTTACACGTGCTTTATACTCTTAATTTATGTACTGAAGATATTGCATTAATGCATGCAGATATTCTGAAAATAGAAATATAAATTGAAAAATCAAAAAGATGTTTGAGAAAAACTTACGATTGAAGGAAATCTCAAGATCCCAACAAAAATATGAACATTTTACTATTTAAGATGAAAGTAATAAATTTAATGACAACTGTAATTTTAAAATCACATGATGACATTCCGAATGACTCCGAATCAGATGTTTTTGTTCAGGGATGTTATCGTTTTGATGGCTTTATGTCATAATGAAATTGCGTTACGTAATTGTTTATAATTTTTAATTTGTTAAATAACTAACAAATTAAGATTCACTAAATTCGGAAAATAGTTACTATCGATTCACCAAATTCAGGCGCATCTTTTGGTACCAAAAGTTTTGAAATTCAGAACAAGTGCTGCTAAGTATACGCCTTACGTTATTTTGTTAATAACTTTTAAACTACGATTCACTAAATTCTAAAAC
>CAKKXW010000101.1:30557-33057 GCA_920937365.1 Sphaerophoria rueppellii | reverse complement strand
TGTTTGATTGGTTTTGTTTTTTTGTTTTTGTTTTTTGTGTTGTTTTTTTGTTTTTTTTTTGATGTTTTTTTTTTTTTTGTTTTTTTTTTTTTTTTTGATTTTTGATTTTTTGTTTTTTGTTTTTTGTTGTTTGTTTTTGTTTTTTTTTTTTTTGTTTTTTTTTTTGTTGTTGTTTTTTGTTTTTGTTTTGTTTTTTTTTTTTTTTTTTTTTTTGTTTTTTTTTGTTTTTGTTTTTGTTTTGATTTGTTTTTGTTGTTTTTTGTTTTTGTGTTTGTTTTTTTTTTTTTGTTTGTTTTTTTTTTTGTTTTTTTTTGTTTTTGTTTTTTTTGTTGTTTTTTTGTTGTTTTTTGTTGTTTGATTGTTTGTGTTTGTTGTTTGTTGATTGTTTTTTTGATGTTATTTTTGATTTTGATTGTTTTTTTTTTTTTTTGATTTTTTGAATTTTTGTGGATTGTTTTGATTTTTTTTTTTTGTTGAGTTTTTTTGTTTGTTTTTTTTGATTGTTTTTTTGATTTTTTGAATTTGTTTTTTTTGATTTGGATTTTGATGACTGAATTTTGTGTGTGAAATTTTTGAAATTTGAAATGTGTGTCGGGTTGGGTGTGTTGGATGGGTTGGTGTGTGTGAATTGATTTTGATGTGTGAGGTCGGTGTGATGATGATTGAGTTTTGTGTGGTGTGTGTTGTGTGAATTTGTGTGTTTGTTTTTGAAGTTTTTTGACGTGTGTGAGTAGTGGTTGGGGTTGTGAATTGAATGTTTGTTTGGGAAATGGGTTGATTTTGGGTTAGAGAAATTTTTGTTTTGGAAAAGTTTGGATTGTTTTGGATTGTTGTGTGTTTGATATTGATGGTGGTGGATTGTTGTTTGTTTGTTTTAGATGACTAATTGTTTCATGTGATTGAATGAAATGTTTGACAATTGTTTGTTATTGATTTTTTGGTGGTTTAGAATTTTTGATTTTTTTTTATTTGGTGATTTGTGTTGTTGTGTGTGTGGAATGATGTGTGGTGGTTTGTGATGTTGTGATTGTGTTTGTGTGTGTTGGTTGGTGGGTAAGAATTTGTGTTTGATTGTTTTTTGGTGGAAATGTGGGTGGGTTGTTTGTTGGTTTTTTGGAAATTGTGTTGTGTGTTTTGAGAGTTCTTTGAAAATTGAAGTGTGATTTTGTTGTTGTTGTTTTTTTTTAATTTTTGTGAATTGTTGATTTGTTTTTGTGTGTTGTTTGATTGTTGATTGATGTGATGTTGTTTTGTTGAAGTGTGTGAATTGTGAATTTGAATGTTGATGATTTTTTTTTTTTGAATGTGTTTTGTTGAATTGAATTTTGAGTTTGATTGGAATTTGTTGTGAGAATTTGATGATGAATGAAATGTGGTTTGTGATGTAATGTGTGTGGTGTGATGTGTGGTTATGTTTGAATTGAAATTTTGTTTGGTCTTGAGTGGTATGTGTGTTTGTTGTGTGAGTGGTGGGGTGTGAATGGTTGGTTTAGGGTTGTGTGGTTGTTGTTGATTGGAAATGTTGTCGGTGAAAAAAATTGATGTTTTTGAATTGTGATTGTTTTTTGTGATGGATGTTGTGATGATGATTTTGTATGTTTTGTGTGTGATTTGTTTTTGAATGTGTTGTTGTGAATTTGGTGTTTGTGTTTGGATATGCGCGTGTGAATGTGATGGTGATTGAATTGGATGGTGAGTGTGAAGTGATTTGGTTGATGTTGTGTTGTGTAGGATGAATTGTGATGGAATGAATTGGATGTTTTTTTTTGTGATTGTTTGTGTGAGGGTGATGTTGTGTGGTGTTGATGCTGAATGGTTATGGTGAATGGGTGGGTTGTTGTTTTGTGTGTTGGCCGGTGAATGATTGTTTGTTTGGGGATGGTGTGATGTGTGGTGTGTTGTTGAAAGATTGATTGATGGTGGATTGAAATGTGGTGTTGTGTTTTGATTCGTGATGATGTAGATTGTTTGGTGGTGTGGGAATGGGGATTGAACATGTTTGTGGTTTGGGTTGTGATGATGGTGTTGAAAATTGGAATTGATTGTGGTGGAAAGTGCGGTGGTGTTTGGAATTGTGTGATAGATGTTGGTTGAATGGTTGTGTTGATTTGTTGATTGTTGTGAAAATTCTGTGTGTTGAGATTGTGGAAATTGGGTTATGGAAGTGTGTGGTGATGTGATGAATGTTGGGTCTTTGTGGAAAGTGAATGGAATTGGGTGTGGGAAATGATGTGATGTTGGTGTTTGGATTTGTTTGTGTGGTTGGATGTTGTGAAGGGTGGGGGGAATTGTTTGGTTTGTTAGCTTGTGAATGATTGTTGAAATGAACTCTGCCAACGTGTTTAAATGTGTTTTTTAGTTATTTATTCGTAAATCATAGTGAATTCCATTTTTTAAAAAGCATAAAAACACTATGCACTGCACTTTGTACTGTTTATTTAAATACTTAAAACATGAATTTCATTACAATTATTTTTATTTTTTAATTTTTGAATTATAT
>CAKKXW010000101.1:15275-29880 GCA_920937365.1 Sphaerophoria rueppellii | reverse complement strand
TTTTTTTTTTTTTTTTTGCTCAGGTGCGATTTTTTTTAGATTTAAGAAAGTCTTTAGAAAAAAAAAAAACATTAAAACTTATATGCTTTTTAAGTAACATACCAAAATTACAAGCTTTATGTTCGCAAATCTTGTGCATTTTCTGCTAAATTTGTACACTAATAAGAAATATATATTAAAAATCATTTGCATGGATAAACACAGACGTTTATTGCTCAGTTTGCACTATTTTTGCTCAGGGCCTCAGTTCCTTCTTTTTTGCTCAGGAAAAACTGAGATATCTCCGGTACACCATTGTGGCGAAACCCGTTGTCTTTTAGCGTGGACTCGTTTTTTTTTTTTTTTTTTGTTAAAGACTCGTTTTTCAAGCTTCTGGGCAAGAAAATATTTTCACTGCGGTAACACTGGCCCAAAGTGACAGATTTCCACCACAGCAATTACGAGACTAAACGCACGATTGTATGCGAACTATTTCGATTTTCTCTTGTGTTTTTTTTTAAAGATTTATTAAGATTTTTGATACAAATATTGGTGAATTATAGTGCATTTATATGTGAAAAGTGCAAAGAAACAATATACTGTAATTATTCCTTATATTACATGCATCTTTTTATGTTTAATTTTTTTTTCCAAAATTTTGAGCTCAACGGAATCTTATTTTCGAAATCTGAGCCCATGAAACCCACCTCGACTCAAACCTGAGCATTATATCTAACTCAGTGCGAATGTATTGGTGTAGTCTCTCATTTAAAAACCATTGAAAAAGTAACACATTCTCACTGAGTTAGTACAAAACGACCAAATTGCAGCTTGTAGGCAAAAAGAGAGCTAACCCGAAGTCGCGACTCTAGGTATTATATATTCTCTATGATGCTCGGTCTCTTTTTTCCGAGAGCGCCGGTTGAACTCTGAACCTCAGAATCAGAACTCTGAACGAAAAAAGCACTGATCTCTATAATATACTGGATAACGTATTACCTACAAAGTATAACAGTTTTTTTGACTCCATTTGAAGATGACAGTCAATGTCCCTTTTCGACTTTTTGACGTCTAACTAACAAAAAAAAAATAAAAACATTTGACGTAAACTCTCATTCTCATTATATTCATAACTTGTTATTTTTTTAGTGATTACTAATATTGTGCTATTGAATAATAAATAATAATATAGAATATCTATACAAATTTCCAATCATAAATACTTGAAAAAAAAACCAATAGTTTCGCTTGAAGTGTTGTCAATATAAATATATGAAAACAAATATTGTTCTGACAAAAATTTTAAAAGTGAGTGAATGTGTACAAATAGAAACCTTAAGTGATCTATAATCCCGAATAATTTAAAACAAAAACATTACAAACACAAATAAAGTAAAAGCCAAAGCCATTAATATTCACAGGACAAAAAAAAAAAAAACACTGATCTCTATAATACCAAAAAAAAACCAGGAATGTGGTGATGCGCTGTAAATATTGCCACAAAGAAGGTTGCAAAGAAAACGGTCGAACACTACACGGGTGAGTTACACATGTTATAATTTAATAATTATCATTTTAAATATATTTTAAGTATTCATTCTATACTTTCATTTGCCCTTCTCCATAAATATCACAACATTTATTAAGAACGAGCCAAAAGAAGTTTTGACATTTTCACCTTTTTGAGATCTAAAAATCAAAAAAAGTGAATACATTCTGGCTCGTCCTTGCTTGACTTTTTCAGTTACAGGAATGCTTTATACCATTTTTTATTCCTTGAGACATCCATTAAACTTGCATTTAAAGTTTTTCATTACAATCTAGAAATCTATTAGGGACGAGCGAAAAGAAGTTTCAACTTCGGCATTTTCACCTTTTTTTAGATGGAAAAATCAAATGAAGTGAATACATTCTGGCTCATCCTTGCTTGAATTTTTCACTTACAGGAATGCTTTATACCATTTTAACCTTAAAATGAGTTTTAGTTTTGTTACACATAGTGTAGATCACCCCTAAGATCACCCATAATATAGCCATAGTGTAACTTATCCATTAGTATAACACATTGAGCAGGGAAATCCCTCTTGCTCAAAGGTATGACAGTTTAGAGTAGGACCGCACAATGCAGCTCGTCAAGTGGGTCAGACGTATTGAGTTAAGTTCGCTTTCCGTATCTGTACCAGAAGGGCGCTTGGGGAGTTAGCGCAGTGTAATTTTATTAATTTTAACATTTATTATTGTTTTAGATAATATTTTCAGAAGTGGGATAAAAGATCCAGCCAGTGTTTGTAAAATATACAAAAAGTTTACTTTATTATCAAAAAAAACATTTAACCATCAAATCATTATCATTTGGTAAGAGATATAATTTAAATATAAATCCGTTGAAGAGAGAGAGAACGAGAGGAATATCACATATAACCTATGGTAGCTACCACTATTTTGGTTAATAGGGGGAAAATAAATATCCTTTGTGTTCTCTTTCATTCCTTATGTTTTGGAGGAATTTATTAAGAAAAGGCCGCAACAAATATATAAAATTTGCTTTTGATAGAGTTTGTAGAATTTTTCCGTAACGGGACTTGTTTACTTCCCGTTGCAATCGAATTGCGTCTATGATTTTGTTCAGTTCAGTTGTGAAGTTATTTGTGAGAAGTTGAAAAAAAAAGGAAAATAATACGTACAAGTTTAAAAATAATTAAGAAAAACAAAAGAACTAAAATGACGGGTAGATAAAGAAAAATACCAGCACGATTTATTCATCATGAACCAGGTGAGGCAACTATTCTTAAATTAAAAATGCAACTCGAAGAGATGAAAAAGAAAAATCTCGAGCTCGAAAAAGAAGTAGCCTTATGTCGTCGTTCACCAAGTCGATCGTCACAAAATTCGACATCAATAAATCCACCCTCAACTCAAATTTCATTGAGGTTAGGTACAGAAGAGGTTACGAAGATAATTCCTTTATTCAACCCGTCAAACTCTTCCTCTTTAAGTGCTTCTCAATGGGTCGAAATGATCGAAAACATTCGCCATCTCTATGAATGGGATGAACGTAGCACATTATTTTACGCATCCCTGAGGCTAGGAGATGCAGCAACAAATTGGTTTGATGGATACAGAGGAGAAGTTCGTAATTGGGACGAATTCGAACTAAAATTATTAAAAGATTTCTCTTCGGAAGAGAATGCTGCAGATGTTCACGTCAAATTACTATCGCGACAAATAAAAGAAACTGAGAGTTATGACAGTTATGTTTACGAGATGGCTGCCTTAGGAAAACGTGGAAATCTCGACAATAACGCGATTGTAAAATATATTATATCTGGGCTAAGAGATACTACTGTAATGAACAGTTTAATTACAGCTAACTGCAATAATATCCCCGACCTTATGAAAAAAATAGTATCATTAAAAGACATTCAAAAACAAGCAGAGACACGACAACAATTTGAAAACAACCGAATTTTAAAAAATATACATCGACCAATCTTAAAACCTCACTACAATAATTCCCTGAAAATGCAAAATCATTCTTCTCTTAAATCAACTTTTCCCAAAATTTGCTATAATTGTCGTTCCCCTGGCCATTTGGCAACAGAATGTAAATCATCATACCGCGAAAAAAATCAAAATTATATACCAACTTGCCATAACTGTCGGCTTCCAGGACATGTTGCCAGCGAATGCAAACATAAAAACCGCGCAAACCATCAGCGTCCATCACATTACCCCAACCAAACCAGAGAACCAATTTGTTATAATTGCCGAATACCAGGTCATCTATCTCGTGACTGCAAGAAACGTCACCACTCGTCCCAACGAGACGTAGAACCACCCATAAAAATACATCGTCTACACCGTATCGATGATGAATGCGGTTTATTAAAAGATGTTGACATCGAAGGGACTTAGGAAGTGATTGCACTACTATCAAACAATCAAAAGTTCAAAATCTCGGTTGGAAAATGGACTACTGCAAAGTAAAACTTCAGGGATTTGGTACCAATTGCAATAATTCTATCGGTAAAATTACTAAAAATGTGATATTGGGGGATGTTTCAATTAACATTGACATCCTAGCCGTTGACGATCGCCTCCAACAATGTGAAATGATCCTAGGTAGAAATTATTTAGATAATGAAAAGGTCTGCCTTATAAGGAAAAGCGGTGTACTAACAATCACGAACAACGAAAATAATAAATGACTAAGAGACCTTGTATCGAAGCAAACAACATTAAATGCAATGACAATAAATGATATAACTATCGGTAACTTTAAGTGTAATCCAAATGACCATATCAAACTCATTGAAATTTTAAACAAATATCGCGATTGCATTGCAACAAACTTAAGTGAGCTCGGTACAACTGATAAAATAAAAATGAACTTTAAATTGAAAGAACAAAAATTATTAGATTTAATCCCTACCGCGTCCCATACAATGAATTGCCACATTTAGACAAAATTACTAACGAACTCTTAGAAAATAAAATTATAGATCACTCAAACTCTGAATTTGCTAGCCCAGCTTTACTAGTTAAAAAGAAAAATGGTTCTTGGCGACTCTGTATTGACTACCGCCGACTTAATGATATAACGGTACGTGAGAATTTTCCTATGCCTAATATGGAAGAGCAAATCAACTTAATGGCTGGTGGCCGCATCTTTATTCTTCTCGACCTGATGCATGGGTACTACCAAACTCCGATAGATGATAGTTCGAAATATTTAACATCCTTCGTTACACCAAATGGTCAGTATGAATTTAATCGTGTTCCGTTTGGGCTATCAAATTCACCATCGGTTTTTATGAGACTAATGAACCTCGTCATACAAAAACTCTCATCCAAGAACATATTAATATATATGGATGACATTGTCTTATTCGCAAAAGATGTAGATACAATTCTTGAAATGTTAGAGAGGCTTTTTATAGTCCTAACAGAAGTGAAAGTGACATTAAATATAAACAAATGTGTTTTTCATGAGATAAGTGAAGGGGGCATATAACCGGGCAGTGTTAAAATAAAAGCTATAGAAAAATTTCCTTTGCCTAGTGATACCCGACAAGTAAAACAGTTTCTAGGTCTGACTAGCTATTTCGGTCGTTTTGTGTTTAATTACGCAAAAATAGATTCGCCCCTTAACGCTCTACTAAAACCCAAAACAGGGTACTCCCTTCAAGTGGTCTGAAGAGATGGGAAACTCATTTGAAACCCTGAAAAGAACATTGTGTGAATCCCCTATCCTTGTCATTTACGATCCCAAAAAAGAACATGAACTTCACACCTCGCTGGTGTTTTAATCCAATTAGCCAACACTTCTCTAAATCATGTTTTAGGGAAGTTAAAAACTACAAATATTTAATATTGAAGAACGATTCAATACCTTCAATTTTTCTCAGAGGTATGTAGGTTGGTTACTAAAAGTGAGATTTTTTTATTTATTTTTTTTTTTTTTTTAATGAATTTAGTAAATGTTTGGAAATGAGTATCTAGTTCTACAACTACATATGAAGTAGATTCTTGTTTGTGAAAATCATTACTTCTATTAAAATTGACAAATTAGTTTACTTTTATTTTTTCAAGCACATGACCTACAAGAAGAAGCCCAAAGTCTCGTTCTTCAACCAACGGAAGAAAGTGATGTTAACTTAACATTTAATGAAACAGGTAAGCCTTAATTATCATATAAGCAACATTTTATAGTGAAGTCTATATTTCCCTACCAGATTTTCAAGATGAATCTAACAATTTTCGAGTGGGTGCTTCAAATTTAATGGAAAAAGGTATGTTTTCATATTCTGAATATAATCATGTATACATCAGAGAACAGAGATTAAAATGAGTATGTTTGAACAGTTCGAACACATCCAACTTTTTATTGTGTGCTTGTTCATACTCGTTCGTTTGCAACCCTTACTTATGACTAAATTGATTCATAAGTAAAAAGGCTTGTAAGTCAAACCAAGCAAGCAGAGGAAACTCGTAAATATTTTTCGTTTTCGATCATTTCAAGTCAAATTGATTCACAAGCAATTTGTTTGCTTGTACTTACTCAAGCGAGTTCGAGTTTTCGGGTAAAATTGATAGGATGTTTAAAATTTTTTTCTCTACGAAGAAAAAAAATTAAAGATGCAGCCTTTGTATGGGTTATATTTTAATGAATACAAATATTTTAAAATGATTTAGGTGGCCGGATTTGAAGTCATAAATATAATAATCCGCACTGGAAACATTATTTTTCACATTTATTAAAGAAAGGATTTATTAATGAATGTATACATTAAATGTAGGTTAGGTATGTGTGTATACCTAAATAGAAAGTAGTGATTGACGAAGATTATGTCGTGAGAATACCTGCTGCCGGTTGGTAGAGAATGCAGTTTTGTAAGGATATTTTAAATATTGTTAATCTTTTTATGACATATCTGACCTTCTATCTATTACCAAGCTACCTACTACTTTCTGGATAATATATTGTAATCCTTTTCTAGTTTGGGATGTTGGCTTTTGTTTAATAAAACAAAAATTGAGGTATGAAAGAACATTTTAAGGATAAGCTATGAATGAATTAATTTCAGTAATAATTTTTGGTTTTTCCGCATTTTTTTTTTTTTTTTTTTATAAAAGAAGGTTTTTTTGTTTCAATGAGTACATTTTTACATATTAAGATTCAAGTGAAATCATAAAGATGTAGAACGTAGTTAAGGGAAAATTTGTTTTTGGTTGTCCTGTTGTAGAAGGGGCAGCGAGCAAATTTATGGTATTTAAAGTATGAGATGTGCAAATCGATTCAAGAAAATATGCCAGATATTGTGCATGTTCTACAGCAGATACAACAACTGCAACGAATTCAAGAAATCAACAAAAATGTATTGAATGAAATTGTTACATCTTGATTCCCTTTAAAGAGGCGACTTGCGCCCTGGGTGAAACGGATTCATTCACTTGAACTGAATTCAAAGGAAAAGTGAAACATTTTATGATGACTTTATTTTGCCCTGAAATCAGGCTAACATTCAAGGCCGCTACGTTCTAATATCCGCCATGACACAACATCAGATTATTAACAGCAGCAGAGAAGACTAAAATGTACGATTTTATAAAGTCCCTAGTTCCAGCCATTGAACCAAATACGAACTTTTTGGATATGCTACCGTCAACTTCTTATGGGAATGTGATTATGTACGCCGATTTGCTGGAGAAAATTCGGTTGACAATGCGGATTAATTTGCTTATGAAATCCAAATGAATATTGAAACCCATATACAAGGTCCTGTTGATATTTTACAATATTGTTTTGAACACAAAAAATCAAAAAATATATGGACTTATTTATTTCTATTCGTCTCTATTTTATTCAAAAAATTTTACACTGGTATAAAAATTCGAGAATGAAACAAATCAACGATAGGTAAAAATAAACCTCCTGACCGTGGATTACCTACATTTCCACTCAGCACACAAATCTCAAACAAACCAAACAATATTTTTCGATTTACTTACAAGCGCCATGAATAATGGAGTGGTGATTGTAAGCGATTTTACTTTCAATCAGTAAACTCGTTTGAACTCGTTTGAAATAAGGGATGACTTGCAAATAATTTTACTCATGAATAAAAAAACTCGAAATAACTTGTTTGAACGTTGAATCAATTTGATCAAACTCGTTTTTTTTTTGAGTAAATACCCGAAACTTACAAACAATACTTGACTCATTTTAGGCCGTGTCCGAATTGCGTTAAACAGTGGTTAAAACTTGACGTTTGGTTAAATTTTGACATTTCGCATTGAATGAAATGTGTTAAAAATTAGACTAGCTGTGGAGCAGGTTAAAATATGACAGTAGTGGTTAAAAATTCATCCATTTTAACCACAATTCATCGAATTCGGACACGGCCTTAATCTCTGGTATACATATACACATATACATACATAAGACACAACTCTGTTCACTTCTTTTGAATCAGCATCTCTTCATTAATATTAGCTTTGTTCAGCGAGAAAAAAGACAGCACAGTACAGCACAGCACAGCACAGTACAGCACAGCTTCATGAGAAATGTCAGAACAGTTTGGAACAGTTTAGAACACAAAATGTGTTCTACCTAAAAAGATGGAACAGAAAATCCTGTCAAAAACTGTTCCAAACTGTTCTAGACAGACTCAATGAACACCAAATCAGAACAGTTTGGAACAGCCAATGTGTCAATGAACACAAAAAAGCTGTACTTTTCTGTTCCAAAGTGTGCAGAACAGCGTCGCTGAACATACCTATTATCTTATAAATTGTTTGATTTTATATATCTTACGTTATATTTACATACTCATGCATGCTTTTTTTAATGTTGTAAATAAATTTTTAAGCTCGGTAAGTTTCCTTTAGCTTAATCTAAATTCAATACCATGGGGGTCGTATGCACACTAAAAAGGGGTTACTTACTTTTATTTTGAAAATGTAATGAAACATATACGATAAAACAAGGACAATAAACACAATTATAATTCACAAATATTTTTCGTTTTTGTCTTCAAAATAGTACTTACAAAGTACAACTCGTTTTAAATATTGATATTTAACAATTACATATTACACTTTGCATGGAAAACTAAGATTTCAACTTAAATTACAATTTTTCGTAGTTTTATGTGATTATGTTGACTTACTAAAAGGTTTTTAGTTGAGCAAAAGATGCAAAGATGTAAGAACAATAAAAAACACAAACTCAAACATTTTTTGGAAAACAAATACTTATATTTGGAAATGGAGATCTTATCCATTTTTATTGTATCTTTGATTATTAAAAACTAATCATTTTCATGGTACCGTTCAGTGACTATGAGTACAATAAATGAAGATATTGAAGAGAGAAGTCGAATAGTGTACCATGATCATCGGTATGAGTTCTCACCGAGAAGTAATAAAAGAAGACTCAGCTCAATAAATAAAAAATTCAAGACAATCCAAGCAAAAAACTTTCAGAGACGTAATATTTTCCGATTGCGCACAAAAATTACTTCACTTAATCTTAAATGAAGTTCGAAAAAAAATTCTGTTTCAGAGTCAGGCATGACATGTTTAGAAAGCATTGCCAATTCTGATGTGGGGAGCTCCTCGAAAGATTCTTAAAAAACAAAAAAAAAAATGCAAGTGATATACTTACCATTCCTAGTTAGCAAAAGTTCAAAAATGGCAAGTCTAACTATGGGTCAGGAATATGTAGAGACAAATATCCTCCGGCTCTTCGGTGTTTTTCAATGACACTTCATTTTTATTCACCGAAAGCCTATAATTTCGTCCGCCAAAAATTTTGTCGTGCATTACCTGACCCAAGTACTTTACGATCTTGGTATTCCACTGTGGATGGAGAACCTGGCTTTACCAAGGAAAGTTTCGAAGCATTAAAAATTAAAGTCGCTGAAGCTAATGAAAAGGGCAAGAGAGTAATCTGTAGCTTAATGCTTGATGAAATTTCCATCAAATCCGGCCTTCAAAGCATTTCCGTTGGCAAAGTCAGGGGCTACGTCGATTTCGGTGCAGAAATAGATGGTTCAGACGAGATGCCTCTTGCGAAAGATGCTTGGGAGAGTATAAGGTACTCAAGGACGGAGATGGTAATTCAATTGAGTGGGGGTATATTGAGGCATTAGTAGGTCTCCAAGAAAATGAGGGCTTGAGAGCCGGAAACAAGCTAAAATTGGCACATTTGAAGTACCATAAACTAAAAATAAAGGTTTACCTAGCAGCTCAAACTCTCAGTAGCAGTGTGGCTGATTCAATTGAGTTTTGCGACAAAGTCCTTAAACTTGAAGCCTTTAGAGGAAATGAAGTAACATGTCGCTTCATACGATGTATCGACAAACTATTTGATTTTTTGAATTCTAGGAATTCTTTTGGAAAAGGTTATAAAGCACCATTAAGGCGCAGTAATGAGTTATTTTGGCGTCCTTCAATTTTGTCTGAAATAGACTACCTAAAAAAAGTTTCTAATGCTGATGGCGTATTAATGACTAAAACAAGGAGGCACGTTTCTTTCTTGGGTCTCATTTCAGCCTGCATGTCAGTTATGGAAATTTATGATAGGTATGTCAAAATTGAAAAGTCACAACTTAATTACTTGCTAACCTACAAATTAAGCCAAGACCACTTAAGTTGTTTTTTTGTGCTATAAGAAGTTGTGGTGGTTGGTGTCCAAATCCAACTGCTGCCCAGTTTGTATCGGCCTATAAAAGACTTCTTATCCACCACGAGGTCAAGTCTGCAAATGGAAATATTACAGCAAAGGACCAGACAAACATCCTTTCTGTACCTTCTTCACGTCCAGCTAAAGTTGATATTTACGACCCAGCGATTTATGAAAAAATGTCAAATGAAGCGGTCTCAGAAAAGTACGGGTTAAATTAATCATTACTTGAAAACAGTGAAACGTTTGAAGGAATTCCTGAAACACTGTCTAGTTTTTCCAGATCATGCGTTGGCAACATAAGTGGTTGGGTGGTAAAAAAATTGGTAGATAAAAACAAGCCAGAAGTGAAATGTGAGCAATGCCAACAAGCTCTATTTCAGAATTCTCAAAAATGGGCCGATTTTGAAGACAATTCTCTAGTAGAAGCCAAAACTAGTGGTGGATTGATTTTTACTAGTGAGTCAGTGGTAAAAATTTGTGCCAAAACAGAAAGTCTACTTAGGCATGCATTAAATAAAATAAATTGCCTTGTTCCGAGCGAAAAAAACATTCCAGCTGTTTTGTGCTGTGTTTTGTAATGCATGAATTGTTTCAACCACCTTGTGAACTTTTTTCTAGCTTAAATAATCATATTTTTGACAGCGGTGTAGAAGAACCAAGCCACATTTACAGTCTGGTAAAAAAAATAGTCTGTGCGTACTTGAAGTTGCGGTTATATTCCGCCACTAAATTGGCTTCAGAAGCTGCTGTTGGCGAAAAAAATTAGTAACCATTTGACTCGTCAAATTATCTGGCAACCTCAATAGCTAAGTTTTATTTTGTTTCCATTAGTTTGTCTTTTTTAAACTGCCATATATTTAAAAACTCCTAAATCGTCCTATATTTAAAATTCAGTTTTGTCTTTTATGTTTCATACTAAAAAATGTTACTCTACTTTTAAAATTATTTATTGGAAGAATATAATATTATGTATACATCCAATATTTTTTTACACTTTATCTACGCTGTTACAATGAACATAATAAATTGAAAAAATAAAGTGTTTATTTTCCGAAAGTATAAAAAAGTAGTTTTATTAATTATTTAAACAACATTTAAGAGTTTCCTAAATCAGAAATAAAGGTAAGACTGATTGACCGCTTCAACATAATTTGAATTTTAACTCACTGTGTAACCGGGCATGTTTTTTTTTCAGAACTAGCAAATGATATGTTGTGTTCATCCAAAATATTTTCGTTCTTGATAGAATGTTGTTTTTGCAAACAGGATAGATACAATAACTTTCCCAAGTGCTCTCGTGACGTAAATCATCTACGGCAATGTGTTCATGTCATCCTCGACACTTATGCACTTGGATTGCTCCACATCGGCCAGTGTATTTTCCACCAGTTCCGACAGGAGGTCAGATAAATGGCGATGCGTCACGCCCTGCAAGTTATAATAATTTGGATTCTGTGTCAGTCGTCGATAGAGGAACGTCCATGTCAGATAATCCACAGCTTCTTGTTTGTTCTCATTTGTGTTTGTCACGACTTCTGCATTGAATTGGTCAATGTCCCACCAGGGCTACCGCGCGCCGTCTGCATCGTTTTCCTCCTTCAAATGCTTGTTGGAGCGTGACAAGTTTCCATATTCGTCATCTTCACTCTTACCCGTATCCAATTGCCGAAGAATTTCAGACAAATGATTGTCGCTCTTCATCCGGTCACGCATCGTACAGTAAAAAATCATTTGTCGGTTGTTCTTGATTAATTTGATGAAGTCGAAGCAATCGTAGCCATGCAGAAGGACAAGTTGATTTTCACAATCTCTGTCATCGGCTGCATCTTTGAGGATCTTGAGGACATCTACGGATTTGCTTTGGGATACCATGGCATCATTGTAATATTTGCTCAGACAACGTTGACGCCAGTAGGCATTGGCATCGATGTCGAGAGGGTGTACGCCTCGTTCATTTTTGACGCTAGCGCTGGTGACTTCCTCGGCCGCTAGCTAAAATGGCAGGAATTAATAAGATTGTTTGACACAAAGTATTCACTTACATTTTCAACGTGGAGCGTATGGTTGACTCGAGCTTCTTCTCCTTCTCCTTGGCCATCTTCATCCCGAATCTCTCCCTACATGTCCTAGTCACTCTCTTCCTCGGATTCTTCGAATTGAACATTTATCACATAGGTCTCGTCAATTTGTTCTTTATTATTAGTCACATTAAGTGCCGTCGACGCATCAGCCCCGAAGTCAGTTATTTTCTTACCCAAGTTGAACAAGAGAACAAATCTGGAAGAAATTGATATAGAATATATCAAACACTACTATAAGAATCACTTCTTACCTCTCGGCAGCGACATTTCTCAAAAGACTGTCGATTTCTCTTTTTCGCTCGCGATCCTTTAACTTTTCGTTCTTTAAAACGGCCAAAATCTTATCAACAGCACCGAATGTCTCTCGGTTGGTCACCCAACGCTTCTTGAATGAAAATCAGCAGAACTTCAGTAGTGGCTAGCTAAAACATACTCACAAAAGCAAATTCTTGAATAAAAACTGTAGACATATCACATCATTAAATTTTTCTATTCATATTTGTTACTATTATTATTATTTATTATTTGAATTTATGAAATTATATGAAATGAAAACAAACTACTCTGTTCTTTGCAATGATACAGACATCAGTTTTATAGAGATAAAAAATTCGTTGACGTTTATTTTTGTTATACTGTTATATGAATTTTTCCTTTTTCGACTTTATAACAATCTTCAAATGGAGTCACTTTGTTTGTATGGATCCAGTGTATCATAGAGATCAGTGGAAAAAAGTAACACAACTTTGATGCTCTGAACAAACTTAACTAAAAAAGAAACACAATTTTTAGTTTTGCAGTTCAGGCTCTGTTCAGATGCAAAAAACAAAAACGCCTTATGTTTTTTTTTTTTTTTTGTTAGTTAAACGTCAAAAAGTTGAAAATGGGCACTGACTGTCATCTTCAAATGGAGTCAAAAAAAACTGTTATACTTTCCATTGAAATTTTGCTTAAAAAGCGAATCGACATAAATCAAGAATAAAATAGGTCCTAGCACTGTCCCTTGTGGAACACCCATAACTAATTTTTTTTCCTCACTTAAAATATTTTGAATTCTTACTTTTTGTCTACGATCTTGAAGACACGAGTTGAACCAATTGAAAAAAAAAAACCCGAAAATCAGCCTTATACAATTTATCAAGCAAAATGTCATGATCTACAATGTCAGAAGCTTTTGTTATGTCTATAAATAAAGAGCCAGTAGACGCTGATTCATGTAAATTTCATCACATATTTTGAAAACTGCATCTTCTGTACTTCTACCTCTACAAAAACCTAATTGAGAGTTATTAAAAAAAGTTGTTCTATCTAAGAACGAGACAATTCGAGACTTCATTCCTTTTTCAAAAACCATAGAAAAAACTGATAGATTGAAATACGTCTATAATTATAAGGGCTCTTAGTTGAACCTTTCCTATGCAAAGGAATAACAATAGCTTCAAACAATCAGGAAATAGACCTTGAGAAACACAAAGATTGAATATATAGCTAAGTATATCACAAACAAGATAAGAAATATTTTTTTAAACTTTCGGTCCCGTATGCGACGATGGCGAATGGAGAAGAAGGTTCAACCAAAAACTATACGAGTGGTACCAGGTTAGGTTAGGTTGGAGTGGCTGTCTGGATGTAATAGACTCACTTAGACCTCAAGGGTCCATTGTGATACCACTAATGAGGTTACTCATGGGAGAGTAATGAAATTAAACAAACCATTTTGTACTTTTAATGAAGTTAGAAAGACATTTTGTGTCTATCGTTGCCAGTTCACCGGTATTATCGAAGAAGGGATTACCGAGATATTTATTCCTTCTATTGGAGAGTGCTGGGCATGTACACAGAAGGTGTTGGATTGTTTCCTCCTCCTCCTCGTCCATGCAGCTTCTACAGAAGTCGTTTGCGTAGACCCCAAGCCTTAAGGCATGTCTGCCTATGAGGCAGTGTCCTGTTATGACTCCAGTTGTAGAGCTTATATTTTGTCTGCTCAGTGAAATCAGACCTTTTGACCGTTTCAGGTCTATGCTTGGCCATATTTGTTTGGTTGCTAGGCAGGTGGTACCCTGTGACCATCTAGCATTTGCTGATTTTAGAGCATATTGTTTGAGAAGATATTTGCATGTAGCAAGTGGTGTTCCTATGTCATGTTTTTGTCTTACATGAGGCAGAAGTGTTCCGTTTTTGGCGAGCTCATCGGCTTTGCAATTTCCCGGTATCCTTGTGGTGAACGATGTACGTTTATAGAAGAGTTTGTTATACGAGATTTTAGTCGTTTACGATCTACCAGTGTCCCATGGTGGACGGATCGTTGGTTTGTTTATACCGGTTCGTATCTGGACTTTGCCAGTTTTCCAGA
>CAKKXW010000100.1:0-73516 GCA_920937365.1 Sphaerophoria rueppellii | reverse complement strand
AGTTGGTAATGGCCGAATATTTGTGTGGGATGAGAGCACAATGGCGCACAAAAATTTACTTGAAGCCTTTAACCGCAACTTGAAGAATTTGGAGCTCTGAATCTTTTTGTTCTGAGGACAAACTTTGTCGATTATACCACGGTCAACTGCTGCAGACGAATGGAGTCGTTTAAAAACTTCTATTTCAGGAAACTTACATTGGCCAATTTTTGGACATTAAAGAGAGAGTGGCGCGACAGATCTTGAAGAGCCAAGGCCTAAGTGGCTTACTCTCATCAATAATTCTCTGGGTGCGTGTGAAGAATTTAGGGCACCTACAATTTAACGCCGATTCCGAACGGCAGTTCTTCGCAAAAGGCAATGCCCGAGAAAGATGAAATAAAAAACTTTGGGCACGAGTAGGTCTCGAACCCACGACGTTCTGCTAAGCAGCCAACGCACCTAACCACTAAGCCACGGACACTATTAGACATTGGAAATGGAATAATTTCACTTGATTCGACTTACAAACAATTTTTATTGTAATGCTAATCCACGGAATGTCTTTCCAAGCATTGAAGCATTGAGTTGAAGTGCAATAATGGCTGGTACAGATTAAAGTCATTCTAAAATCGATGCAACAATTTATTTTGAACTAGACAAATAAATGCATAATTTTTTGGCCACAAGTCGTTTGAGTGGTTTGACACATTTACAAATGAAAACGATGTAGTAAATTTTACAACGAGACGGAGTTTTTGATTTTTTTGCATTTATGCATTTATGTACCAGGACTGCCTCCACATTTTTTACCTCTGATGGTATGAGCATTACTATGTTTCGGGACATCAATGAACTTAAACTTTACAGTACTACAAGACTAGCCGTGAAGAAGTCAATGGCATACGTCTTTAGTTTCCTGTTCGACTTGAATTCCCTGAAAAATAAATAAGACGCAAGGTCAATCTTTAAAAATGTGTGGTTTTCATTTAGAAATTTCTGTTTTTCCTCATGGTCAACTATACAGGGTATCCTGTAATTTGTCTGCCATATACTTTGGGATGCGATTCTTGGTCATATTCTTAGAAAATAATCCTTCTAAAACAAAGTTGCTTTTTCATCACTTTTTGACGATTAAAAAAAAGGCTAACTTTGTATTTAAGTGGTGTTCAATTTTTCTTGCCCGAGCAAAGTGTTGACTTTAAGATATTTTTTTTTTTCAAATAATGCGTAAAGAACATGAAGTGTTCTTATTTTTACCTTATGAACAAAATAATTAGCAAATAAAATCTCATTGATAAACAAAAACCCATACATTTTATAATACTTGGGTAAATCTAGAACAGCTTAGAACATCGAATTTAGGTTTTTTTGTCAATATTTTTATTGCAGCACTTTGTTAGTTTTAAGAAAATTTATAACATTGTGCAATCCTGAAGAGGGTTAAGAGCATACTTATGCCTATACCTGGCTTGCTGTCAAAATCCTAATCTCCTTACCTCTTCTCAGGGAGCTAAATTTGGGGATGATATGTTTAATGGGTAAATTAACTAAAAAAATTATGTAAAAGAATTGGAAAACGAATAGATTATTCATCAGATTAGCAAATACAGGCATGATTTTTATTAGAATATTGTTCATTTCTGCCTATCCATCGATTACCGTACCTATTCTTCATCCTGTCAATCTCTAATTTCCGAACCAATGTGAGCCGAAGCCCTGCGAAGCGGGCAGGGGTTTTGCTAGTAATAATATAATAATATTAAATACTTCCATTACTCTGTTCTGTACCCTTGCAATTTTATTGATCAAGATGATATTTTCCACTTTAAAGTATTATGTATCATGCTTTAGAAGATCATAAGGGGTTTTGAAGATTTAACAATGGAAGTGTCTTAAATGGAATTGAAGAATGGACAGTTCTCATCACATATGGTAAGGCAGCCGCCTGCTGCAGAGCCCACAATTGATGTCATTACTAGTTTTTATCTATTTCACAAGTAAACATTTCTTTATATTCTCCGAAAACGTTTGAAGAAACAGTTAAACAAACAGAGTTTTCATATTTCACATTGGTATCCGCAAATTTGAAATTAACTTCATTTTTAAATTAATTCGATGAGATTGTATAAAAATATATTGGGGACTACTGGAATAAACGTGGGTTGAGCTTATTCTTGAAATTGAACAACTAATTTAAAAGACATCAAAAAGAAAGTGAGAGCTATCGAATACGTACAACAGTTCAGCCTATCTTCTCTTACAGAATTAGAATTTGATATCATTTCCAAAATTTCATTTCGCTGTCTTTTGTTTTTTGATAACCACCTTTACCCAAACCTACCATTTTACTTGCAATCAATCTTCTCACGCTATTGTCGTTAAGGAACACATTTTTTATGTATATGAATGAAGATGCCTCAAGTGAGCAAAGTTGCTACGCAATAAAAACATATAATACGTTGTAGACGTAATGATGTCTATATGAACGAAAGCATTTCTCTCTTAAAAAACAAGTATATCTTATTTCATGCTTGACTAATTAAATAATTGATGAAGAAGAACCCTTAACAATAAAATGTCTGTTTAAGAATTAACGAGAAACTAATTAATAAGGCATCTAAAATTAAGAAAAAATATAAGTGCGACCCATGTAGTCCATACGATTAACTTCCCAGAGTAGAATAATAAGTAAAATATTAGTTGTTTTATTTTTTATTTATTTTTATTTTTTTCAAATAATTTACAAATAAATTTACAAATTATTTAATTAAGGCCTCAGGGTAGCAAGACCATAAGGATGCCGTCTTTTAAATTAAATAATAAATAGAGTGGCGCGACAGCTCTTGAAGAGCCAAGGCCTAAGTGGCTTACTCTCATCAACAATTCTCTGGGTGCGTGTGAAGAATTGAGGGGACCTACAATTTTACGCCGATTCCGAACGGCCAAGCTGAGAAGCACTTTTTCATGACAGATGATACTCTTGGAAATTTTGTCAATTCTTCGCAAGAGGCAGTGTCCGTGAAAGATGAAATAAAAACTTTGGGCCCCAGTAGGATTCGAACCCACGACGTTCTGTTTAGCAGCCAACGCACCTAACCACTAAGCTACGGACACTACCGTCTTTTAAATTATTTATATTTAATTCAGTATAAGGACAAAGTGAAAAAAGTTTAAGAGAACATAAGGGAAAAATACTAACGTTGAACACATTTTATTTTTAGTTTAGTTAAGTTAAGTTAAAAAAAAAAGAAAAATTAAATTTCATCAAACTTATTGTGCTTATCTAAGGCAGTCTTTATTCTTTGGATTGTTTTATAATCGGCAGGGTTAAGTATGGCAGATAATTCTTTGGCTAATTCTGAGCTTTCGAGCATAGGCATAAATCAGGCTTGATAATGGAAATTCTACAAATATGTGATGAATTGAGAGAATTTCATTGCAAAGTTGGCAGTGTTCTGGTAGTTCATTGTTGTAGCTGTCTGTTGTACGAAGTGCGAAGGTGATGAGGATTGTGTGTGCGAAGGAATGTATTGCAGTTAATCCAACCGGTTTCATGTTCCTTTTTCAGTTGCTGGTAACAGATTTGGCGAGTAAGTTGGTACAGGTTTGGCGATTCGATAACAAGTGGGTACTTAACAGCATTTTTGGCTGCCGCATCCGCAGCTTCGTTGCCTTGAATTCCAGTATGTCCTGGAATCCATGCTAATGTAACGTTTTTGGTTATTAAGTATCTTAGTTGTTCGAGCGTAGGACATCGATTTGTTTCATTTGTTAATCCTCTAAGAATACCTAGGTTATCTGTCAAGATGAGGCTTCGTCTAGTGAAAGATTTGACAATTGACAGTGCTTTCTTAATTGCCGCTATTTCTGCGATGCATATTCTTCTTTAAAACGGGCTGAGAACTTTTTATTAATCTTCCATTCATGAGAACGAAATATAATAGGAATGTGGTCCCTGCATTCTCCATGGGGAAGAACCTCCCAATGAATATTAGGTGCCAGGTCCTGAGTTGCTTGAGCAACATCTATTGCCGAAAAAGTGTTTCTAGTGCTAAAGATGGTTGCTGAGCCATCGTTCATAACAACTAGATTTCTATCGTTGGTGAAGGTTTCAAATATTGTGCCTGCACTGTTTGTAGCAATTGAACCCCATAGGGTGTTGTGAGCATTGAAATCACCTAGTATTAAATGATGACCTGCATCATTTGCTATGGGAAGCGTTTCCAATAAGTCTAAATTAACTTGAACATCGTGTTCCCTATAAATGTTAGTTATTTTGATTGGGATTCTGTCTTGGATATCTATCGTTTGATGAAGCAAATTTGAGGAGGAAGTAATATGCGATATTGTTGGAATGTTATTTTTTACGAGTAAGCCTATGCCTGCCTTACTGTAGTCATAATTCTTATTGACATGAAATGATTTATAATTTTTCATTTTGAATAAATGTAAGTTTTTTGTTATTACAGTAGAATCTCGAAAAGATGAACAGATATGAAACAGGCCCCGTTCATCTTTTCGAACTGTTCATCTTTCCAAGCATTGAGAGTTATTTTAAGAAAAATATATAGCTGTACATAAAAACATTGCATCTAACAAAATAACAATTCATTTTATCTTTAAAAAACATAAAAGCATAACAAAAATAAAAAAGTTGTTCATAGGAGTTAAACAAAACGGACTTATTTAGACCTTTTTCTTAAAAAAACTGCTCTATAGTAGACTGTCGCCCGGAAGAAAGAAGTCTCGTTATTGCTTTCTCTCGTAAATTTCTTAAGCTTAAAAGTGTCGATACATCGGCCTCACATTGCTCTGCAAACTTCAGGCTGGTGTTGATAGCTGAAATGGCCTCTGCTGGTTTAATTGCTTCTATAACCTCGACTACACTATCTTCTGAGGAAAGTTCTTCTTCATCAGAAGGCAGCTGAACTACATCTTCATTCCATTCTCTTATATCGTTAGAGGAACATGGAACCACGCCCAAAAGAACCGTTACCAAAATTTAATACAGTTACTAAACAATGTGACGACGAAATAAAGGGGAGAAGTAGAAAAAAATCGTATAAAAAATAAAGCGTTCATCTTTTCGAGTACCCAGATTTCAACCCGTTCATCTTTTGGAACACTGCAATGGTGAGGAAAAAAGCGTTCATCTTTCCGAACTGTTCATGTTATAGAACCGTTCATGTTTTCGAGATTCTACTGTATATGTGTTTCTTGCAATGCTATGATATCTGGATTAAATTTAGCGATAGAACGGCTTTATGCTTGGTGTACTAACAATAACCTTCAAATTAATATCAGCAAATGCCTTTTCATTACGTATACAAGATCTCACAGCCATATTTTATTTACTTATAAGATCGGAGTGTCAGATTTAAGAAGAGTTTTCTTTCATAAAGACCTTGGGGTTATTCTTGATAGTAAGATGAGTTTTAATAAGCACTAACTATGCTTGTTAGGCTTTTTAAAAAGGAATTCGAATGATTCTTCTGACCGTATATGCTCAAATCGATATATGTTTCATTGATAAGATCTGTTCTGGAATACGCGTGCTGTATTTGGTGCCCTTAGTACGATTGCAGCATTAAACGCATTGAATCTGTTCAAATAAAATTCACTAGATACGCGATTAAGAAACTCAACTGGTCAAATGGAGTAATACCATCTTATGAAGTGAGATGTCAACTCATTGATCTATGTTCGCTTCATTCCAGACGTCAGTGTTATTTAGTTATGTTTGCTAGAGATGTGATTTGTAACCACTTTGACTGTGCTCCCTTGCTCGAGTTGTTTTCTATTCGTATTCCTGTTAAGTCTTTATGTGTTTATAACATGTTCCTTTTCATCCGACAAACTATGGAAAATTTGAACCAATTTCTCATTCCTCTTCAGTGTTCAATTCTATGTATAATAATATTGATCTGCAATCTAGTAGAGTATCGTTTAAGACTACAGTTTCAGAGCTCCTAAGATGTACCAGCTAAGTAATTATTTATTTATTATATTAATATGTAAATTTGTTTAAATTTTGTATTTATTTTTATATTGTTGTTAAATTAACTGTTGTTATATAAACATATATTTCTTGTTGTTATTGTAATCTTATAAGTAATGTACTAAAGATTGAATAAACTAAACTAAACTAAACTAAACTAAACTAAACTAAAGTCGCTCAAGAGTATGTTTGTTGTTGCAATAGCCTTGTTTGTTCCATTGGATAATGAGTAATTTTGATGTTGTTCTGTTCATTGTGTTGGTTTATAGTTTGTTGGTGTAAATAATTGAGTGTTTTTCAATTGTTGAGTTAAGAGAGTTGAGTTGTTAGTGTTAATTGACAGATTTGATTTAGTTTTAAGAGAGTTTTCAGCTGTCTGTGGTGAATTTTGAGAGTCACCAGCATCCATGTCAACGTCAGTTTCGGATTCCGAAACAGGTGACAGTGACAGATCTTGTTTGCCGTTTCACCGAAAAAAAAAAACTGTTGCGAGTCTAGATTTAGCGAAAGGTGCCTGTTCTAGTGTCGGAAAAGAGCTGCGGTACGCTTGCTCTTGCTCGACTTAGCACGAAGGATGGGGGGTGGTTCTTGCTCCTCTCCGAACACCACCTACTCAGCAAACAAAAAGAATTTCGTACCGTTTGACTTAGGATAAAGGGATGGGCAAGGATGGGAACAAAGGAGATAAAAAATCAAGGAATCGCACAGACATAGACACCTATGCCACTGCATCTGTGAAAGACTGAAGTCAATGTGGGGCCTGTCAGAAAAAGGGAAAAGAACCGGAATTACCTAAACTAACCTTAACGCTAAGCCCTTATTTTTAGATAGTTATATCAATGAAGATATAAGAAGCATTATCTAAACCTATACTTAATCTATAAACAAATTCTGAATTTTCTTTTACTTGTTCTTAACATTTGACCTCCAACATTGATCCCCAGTGTCTCACCAACACAGTGGTTCGTTGAGCCTCAAAAAGCACTGCCAGATGTTATTGGCAAAGCCTGGCCTATCCCACCCTTGTATCAATGATACAACCTTTCGTCATCTACGCGGCCATAATCTTAAAGATGACACCTAACGCAATCAACCCTAACTATAATACAATCATGTATATTACCTTAAATGTCTGGTCTACCTATTTGTATGTGTAATCATGTCCGAGAGAACGTAATTGTAAAGTCTGAAAATAGGTATGTATGTATCTTAGAGTTCGTATGTGAGTATGTTAGAATCCGTATCCAAAAGTAAGTATGCGTAACAATTGTAGATATTGAGTAGTCCGTACTTACATATAGTAAGAGTAAGTGCCTATGCATTACATCGTCCAAGCTGTTCTGTATATTCGTTTATGTCAACTATGTTGTAGTCCCTCCATATGTTCAGCCGATCTTGCCTCACTAAACCTTGTTATTGACTGAGCACATCATTTCGTTATCAAAAAAAATTAATTCATTCGCCATTCGGTTTAAATCGCATTATAATTATTCAACAAAATTCTTTTAATACAAAATTCAAATATATGGAAATTCAATCAAAATTTTAATAAAAAATAAAAAAATTGGAAATTAAAACATAAAACTATCAACGCCTTTTTTCTTGATGCAAGATCTTAAGTTATAAGCATTAAAAGAAGTGTACTGGTATGTAAAAAAAATTATTTAAAAAAATGTAAAAAAAAAAATTCAAAGTGGTTCAAACTTTTGGACCAGAATGTATTGGCTTCCCTTATTGATTAAATGTATACATATATATGTATCATAAAAATATTAAAATTCACTCACATTTCATGTCCCTCGGAGTCCTGCCGGCAGCACGTTCGAAGATACGTTCGGTGAATTGACCATTATACGATTGTTAAATAATTCTGCATATACATATGTATATTTGATTCAATCACTTTGAAACCACTCACTTTCTAACCTATATTTTCATCCACTTGGTTTTGTTTTTTTTTTTAATTAATCATATAAATTTACTACACTTCTTATAAAGTACAGGATCTTTGTACAAAGCAAAAAAAAAATTTAATAAACGATATGAAAAAAATATATATAGTAAACGTTGGTCCTCAAAGGACTATAGTATTGAAAATGGCTGAATGGGCACCCGGTGACACTTGGCTAAGAGTTAGTCTGCCTCTGCTTCACATGCCTCTCTGCCAACTCCACCACACCACGAGTGAATCTTATAGATTCTTCCTTGGTAAGCCTTCCTTGTAGGGCCCCAATTCAAGGATTAAAATTGGCAGATGCTTAGACCGATTTAGCATACATATATGTATTTAATAAGATGTGTCCTCCACTGGGTATATGTATACTATATGAACCGCCTTTTTGGGACAGAAACCGATCTTTACCTATTGTTTTAGATCAAATTATTCATTTAATAATGAAACCTTTATTTGCTACATACCTCTGCCTTTTGATGAACTGCTTTTAGCCACTTTTGGCTATTTCAAGGTCTTCTTGTACTAACCTATGATTTATGAAAAAAATGACTTAATTTTCTTCACAATCCTCAGTGTACCTATTTCCACCTTTTATTAAATCTATAACAAGTTCACATTCAAAATGTTTATATACCACTTTTAAACTTATTAGTGAAAAACTATATATTGCCTTGGTTCGACACGCAAAATAAAAAAATGATTCCGCAAAGATCACGGTTTAAAAATCTTTCCCACTTTTGTCGCAGTATGAATCATCCATGTACCACTATACTGTGTGTTAACTTAGAATGCACTTTTGGTTTTCATTCCGAAATGCACTTTTTTAGGTGGTCATTGCTCTTTTGCCCTAGTTTACCATTCCTCTTTAACGTTTTCGCTGCAGTTTACAGTCTGCATTCAAACTTAATTTCCCCTATTACTAACACTTGAATCTCTAATATTTAATAGTTCTGTCTATGTTTGTGTATTTGCAGACTTAAGCTTACTCCGAATGTTGCAAAGCGAATTCGATCTGAGTTATTTTAAAGTTGTCAATTTACCCATTATATCTTTGAACTTATTTCAAAATGTAACTATACTATGATATAAATACCTAACTCTATAATTATTGCACAAATCCAAGGTTTTAGTACTAAAGTTTTTTCTATTTTAAACTCAACTGCCACCTAAACCTTATCGTTACCGGGGCGAATTTGGTCTGACATCATAATTCTTCACTCATTTCTACTTTCCTACTTTCTTCGCCATGATGTCTGCAAACTGTCATTGCCTTTGACATAACTCAACTAAAAGTAAACATTTAAGCATCATTTCGCATCGTGGTTATTTTACATTTCTTAAAATTTTGTTTTTCTAATATTTGTTAGAACTATAATAATAATTCATCTCCTTAATAATAAGAGTTGGTTCAACCCCATCCTTACGTCTCAAATCACCCAATGCAATCGACATTGCATCTTTGAAGAATGGTAAGTCTTATAACTTCTCTTTTACCGTATAAATTCTAATTATGCATTTTCAGATTTTTCAACCGGATTTCACCTATTCATTTTCCTAGAACATGATCTTGGCCCTAAGGATAAGTGATTTTTGTCACTGGAGAATGTCGGTGAAACTTACTTCTTTGAGGGGTGGTTCGTTTGACAGACTCTGGTGGCAAATTTTTCCCTCCAAAAATCAATTTTTAACTTTTTTTTTTCTTTCTTTTCAGGTGAGCCGGTGCGACTAGCTAGGATATAATAGGATATGACCCATAAACGCTCCAAGAATCCTTCACTCTCCCAACTGTGTTATAGAGCACAATTCCCCGCAACCCCTAAAGAACAGTCAATAGTCCTCCTTTCGTTCGCTTCATACTCCTACGTATGTGTCTTCGTTTGGATAACGTAAGTCGTTGGCATAATTTTTGTTTATGAGTTTCTTGGGGTACTAATCGGAGTGTGAGTGAGTTTTAGTGTGAATGTGAAAACCTTGAGAAGGAGTATCTTTTAGTCGTCGACCAATGTATAGCTCAATAGGGTTATTTGTTGGTTTGTTTGTGTTAATCCTTATTTGTGTCGTCATATGTGTCTATGGTTCGTTGTGATGTCTGAATGTCAGTCGGAAGAGATCGCCTACGCAACATAGAGAAGTCGAAAAAAGTGGGTCCGGCGATTCTGTCTGTCTGTCGGAAAATTTACAGGCATCTACAGGCTTAACTACTGGTCCGATTGACTTCAAATTTGAAAATTAGAGGTTTGAGCAAAAAGCCATATCCCAATTTTTTTTATTTTTGTTTTAAGGCCGTGTGCGAATTGGGTTAAAAAGTGGTTAAAACTTGACGTTTGGTTAAAGTTTGACACTTCGCATTGAATAAAATGTGTTAAAAATGAGACTAGCTGCGGAGTAGGTTAAAATATGACAGGGGTGGTTAAAAATGCATCCATTTTTAACCACAATTCATCCAATTCGCACACGGCCTAAGATCAAAATTTAGGGTAGCCACCATACGATTTTTTTGGCCAAAAACCAAAACTTTTTTTTTCACAAAAACGGCCCGAACGATTTTTTTTTAAACTTCCTCGAGTTTAATTATTTTAAACATTCATGTGTTTTATGTAAACAAATTTTTTTGTATTGCTCCAAAACGGTACCTCCCATAGAACCGTTTTTTTGTTATTAGATTTTCTCGAAAACTGAAAGTCCGATCAGCGTAAGTTTTTTTTCGAAAGTACTTATATATTGTTCAAATAATATTTTGTTTTCAAAAAAATTTCAAATTTTTTTTTGGATTTTTAAAAAATATTTTTAACTTTTTTTTTCAAAATTCTGTATCTCAAAAACGGATCAATTTTAAAAATCCAAAGTGGAGTATAATATGTATATAGTATTAAAACTGCATACCCAAATTAATTTTAAGCTATTTTTGAAAAATTGTATACATAAAAAATTAATTTAAAAAAAAAAACGGCTCCGACGATTTTCAAAAAAAAAATTCAGTAAATCAAGAATAAGGTTTGAATTTGTTCGGCATTTAAATTTTTGGAATGAAATGTATATACGAGGTACATTTCAAAATTTTAATTTTTTTAATAAATTCTTATTATTTTTATATTTTTTTTTTTTGAGTTAAGTGTAAGCTCTAAGTAAGAGTGTAATCAGAATTGCTTAAAATATATCTCTTATTTTAACACTACCTTTTGCAAATTAAGTAATCATAAATATTTAGTTTTAGCATGCAGGAGCAAGTTCGTACGACCCAGTCGTGCACATTTTTTCTTACGGGATGCAAAAATACTATCTGAGCAATTATGTATATTTAAACAACACTTGCAAAACTTCATCATATTGATGACTCATTTCTTCATATTTATGAAATTCATCATTTTATGAATGCTTTTTAAACTGATTTTTACATTTCAAACTCATCAAAGGAGCCACATTTTTTATCTGTTTCTTCATTTTCATCACCGGAACCAGATGAAAGTAAATGTGTAGGTTTATCCTCTATTTTATCATCCAAAAAACACGGACAAGACATTTTGGATTATTATGAAAGAAATAAAAGATTTGAGAGTAAACAGCGACAGCTACTCATAACTTTAATTGCTGAGTATTTTGAAGAAAATAGCATCCCTATGACACTAAAAAAGAGCTATGCCTTAGAAAATGAAATCTTGGAACATTTTCCATCAGAAAAACTACAGTACTACCGGACTGAAAAAAGAGGTAAACTTTATACAAAATTAAACAACATAAAAAGATCCTACAAGCCGTTGGAATTCAAAAAAAGAAAACTCTCCCCAATAAAAGAACAGTCAATTGGAAAAAATTTAGGTAACATTTTATAAAACACAATTTACAGTATTAATTTATACTTTTCAATTGAAAACATAAAAAATGGAAAATGGATTTGATTTCAAAATGTTCTCAGAAACGTCTTGAAAACGTTTTGTTGCGATTCCATATAAAAATTAGCTTGCGCAGATTTTGGTCAAGATTTACTATAATTCCTTTTTGTTAATAGTTTTAGTTTCGGAGGCTGAAGCTGAATCTTGTGTCAAAAGCTTGAACTTCGACAATTTGTCGGCAGAAGAATTCGATAGTTTTTGGCTTGCGTGCTCTCAACACCGGCTTCTACAAATAAGAAACTTTGCAACACAAAATGAGATATTTGAAGTGTGGCCCCAATATAAAGATGCAAATGGATATCGTTTGGTAGGCCTAAAAAAGGTTTAATTTAGTTAACTCTTGCTTAAATTCAATATTTTTAGATTGAAAAAGATTTCAACGTTTTATACCCTCATAGTCCTACCATATTTGAGAACTGGGAAAAAAATTTCAAATTAATTAAGCACTTTCTCTTGAAAAATTCAAAAGACAAAAAAGTTATTGACATTCTCATACAGGTGCAAGAATGTAATTTTAATAAAGGTAAGCGAAAACCAAATTCCTAATTCTCATTTTTTACACTTAATACTTTTCGGTTTTTGACGTTTTTGTTAAACTGTTTTTTTTTTTTTTACCAAAAATATTGACAATCGTGTTTTCGAAAGCTAATTATTTATCAAAACGATATTCTCTCACTTCAAATTATATATTATTTCTCCATAGAAAAAGAAATCCTGCTAATCCTAAAGAGCCTACACACATACCTTTACCCTACTAGACCTATGATATTAAAATCAACGTCGGGAAATAAAAAGACGCAAAGATTTACCATCAAAGACTCCCAACAGGCCTTTATTTTTGAAGCTAACAGTGTACAGCAGGCCGAAGACCATTTAGACTTTTTGAAGACGCAGAACAACAACATCCAACCTTTCATACTTGCGGTTTTCAACGATTGCAAACAGGAATATTTGGTTTATTTGAATGGGCACAAATTCAAATTTAAAAAATTACTGCGAGCAGTAGATATTTGCCTAAAAATATTTTTTGTGTTTGATTTGCGTTAGTAGTAGCAGTAGTAGTTTTGGGTTTTTATGCAACAATTTTTTTATGACATTCCACCACTTAAAAAAGACATAACCTGTCGTTTAACTACAATTATTGATGCACTCAAAGAGGAAAACAATGTTTAGTTAATTTAGATTCACACATGTTATTTGTATTTAAAAAAAATCAATTTTTAATGTAAAGTAAAAAATTTCTTGCGTTAAAATAAAATTGTTTCCTCTTTTTTATTGAATTATTAAATAAATAAATAAAAATTAAATAAAAAAAAATTCAGTTCAATTTGTTTCTTATTTATTTTTTTATTTGGGAAGATTATTGCAGGTATGATGACTTTTTATTTTTTGAAATATTTTATATTCAATAATGCAAGTATATTTGCTTTCAGGAAATAAATAAATCGGAAGGAACTCGTCGTGCTTTTGATTGCAATCACTAACATGATTTAATATCTTTATCACTAAAGTAATGAGAATAACTCCTGTGATAACAATATACTATCATAATTATGAATGCAATCACTAGTACGTTGAATTAATTTGCAAAACTGAAAAATAATACTCATCAAGTTAATGAATAAGAATTCAGCAACTTGATGAATTATTTTCATAAATTTGATGAATTATTCTTCATCAACTTGATGAATAGTATTCATCAAGTTGATAATAATTATTAATCACATTGATTAATAATATTCATCAAAATGATGAATACTTTTCATCTCGTTGAAGAAAAATATTCATCACGTTGATGAATAATATTCATCGAAATGATGAATAATATTCATCTCGTTAAAGTAAAGTATTCATCACGTTGATGAAAAAACATTCATCAAATTGATGAATATTATTCAAAAAGCTGATGAATAATATTCATCAAGTTGAAGAACAACATTCATATAGCTGATTAATATTATTCATCAAATTGATATTTATTATTCATCAAATTGATGAATACTATTCATCAATTTGGATAATATGTTTAGTCAAATTGATGAAAGCGAGCATCAATATGACGAATTTAGTCATCATGTTGAAGAAATTTGTTCATCATATTGATGAAGATATTCATCACTTTAGTGAATGCGATTATAAATATGATGAATTTAGTCATCAGATTGAAGAAATATTGTCATAGTTTTGAAGAATGAGTCTTTCATTAAATTGAAAATTCTTCATCACGTTGATGAATAAATCCATCATTTTTGTAATACAAATTTTCAATAAAAATCATCATATTTATGAACGCTGTAGTCAACATGAAGAACATGAAGGGGAAATTTTTGTTCGTCATATTGACGAAACAAATTGATGAATGATGTACAAGATTCATCAGTTAAAATTGTCATCATAATGATGAACTCTTGTTCATCTTTTACATGAAAAGGTTCAATGGATTAAAATTGAAGATTTTATCATCATATTGACGACGTTTTTCATCTCTATTACCTACCGATTTGGTTCAGTGAACAATAACTGCAACTGGCGGAAGGTGTTCCGAGCTGTATCAAGAACCTCTCGCATCGCATCACATGATGGGTTCTCTAGTGGTCTGAGCGCCGATAACGTTTTAAGATGAACACGAATTGTGTTGTATTCATTGCCATAATGCTCGCATAGTTCCGACCATAGTTGACGGTAAGTCATATTATCGCCGATAGGCCAGTTTCTATAAATTTGTTCGGCCCGACCTTACAATGCTCCTAAGAGATGCCGCATCCGAGAATTTCACTTGAGTATGCACCTCTGCTTCACAAATTGCACGAAAATTGGCTAAGTCCGTTTCCACCCCAGAGAATTTCGGTACTCGAGGTGGCTCCGACATTTGAATATGGATCGGCGGGCCACCAAAAGATTCCACAAACCGAGGTTCCCCTTGCGAATTCGACTTCATTCTTGACAACTTCTCACGCAACTTAAATTTGTATTGCAGATATTCCTCCTCTGCTTCAGCCAGGAATTCACTGCACTCGGCCAGATGCTGGTCTGAAAGCTGTTGCTGGCTTAGCATTGGTAAACTTTCCTCGAATTTCTTCCACAGTTCCTCGACTCGATCAAGACGGCTCAACAGCTCATCAGAGGACCACTTTTCGATATCCTCATCTGTACGGCCTGTTACAGCGCGTCGCAGTGTAGCGCGATAAAGTCTCATCGACTGAGGGACCGGGTTTATAATGGAGTGTGAAGTTGAACCTTCGACACCATTCTCCTCTGCATAGTCTTTATCGATTTCTTGTTGTTGCTCTCGAGTGATTCTCACAAACGCTCCTGGTCTTCCTTTAAAAAAAATGAAGTATAATTAACCCCCAGCCATTTGAGGATTGTTTTCGCGATTCTCAACTGGTAAACGTGCTGAGTTTTATGTAAAAATTTCTGCTAAAATAACTTGTAATCACAGGAAATAAAAAAAAGTCTTATGAACATTGCCCTCTGTATCCAATACTGAAACAGACCAAACAAGCATTCCGAAACCAAGTGCCATCGGTACAAGGAAAATTAATTCTTCAAAGGAAAACGGCAGTCAAAACAAACATTCTTTGACTGGAATTCTACAATCGCCCTTGGAATCTCAAGAACTTGAATGCAATCAGCGCAACCACAAACAACTTTCAAGAGACCCGCAAAAATCCAAAATTCTAAGCGGACGCACTGTCGCTTGAAGTGTTAAATTCCCTGCATAATAAGGAAATCTGAATGTCCACAGTGCGATGACAGACAAATAACAAAACACATTAAACCACTGCCTCCTAAGCCAGCATTCCCCAAAACCTCTGAATTTGAATGCCATCAGCGCAACAGCATAACAAATTCAGAGATCCTGATACACATCTCTATAGGAGCGCACTTCCGTTTGAAATGTTTAAACTGTTCCTTGTAACGCTCTATAATTCTATATTTAAATGTCGTCAGCGCAACGGCAAAATTAACGAAGAAAGGCTTTACTAAGTTAATGAATTTTAATTCAAATCACAATTCGACTGCATTTCTCTGCTTCTTAACAATTCTGAACTCACATGCCCTAGGCGGTGCAGTAGCCTCGTCCTCACTCTCGTTTGACCAATTTTGATTGTCCAATTCCATCTCCATTCGGACATAACTGCATAAAAAACAATAAAAAATATCCTAATTTAAATATCCTCCCGAATGAATTCCCACAATTGCCACCCTTCCAACTTAGACCTGCACTGGTATATGGCTCGAAGGACCATGTTCGATAGTCAGCTCATATACTGTGGACTGTATAATTAACATTTATGTTCCAAAATAAATTACCTTTTCAATCGTTAATATTTCCAATATAGGTAAACACCGTTTTTTTGTTTTAATTTATTTTAATTTGATTTATTTCTTACTCGACACTTCGAGAAGCTAAAAAACTGAATGAATGAAAAAATGAAACGTTAACAACAAAAAATAACAAGCTATAGCAACCCAAAATACAAAAAAGTTAAATTCAAAACAGCACAGTAAAAGTAGAATTTAGAAGTTAAATCCTTGTGCGGATAGCATCGCAGGCGGGAACACTGCTTTTGAATGTGTTGCTAAAATAAATGAAGACTTAGAAATCCTAAGGACATGGTTTGCTGCTCATAAGCTTATTATAAGCTTAAAAACTAAATTAATAAACTTTAAACTTTCCGAAGATTCTCTTTTTGTCTACAACCTTTACTTTCATGTCCATGATTTCAATAAATTTTGTTTACCTGTTCACAAATGTGGTAGACGTTATTTTAATTTTGACCGTTTATGTTCCGGAATTTGCTTTAAAACTGAGTCGGTGATGATATTTAAATACTTGGGTGTTATATTTGATTTCAACTTAAATATTGGAAAGAACACACTCGTTCTCTTAAGTCGCACATGATGTCAGTCACTCGTAAAATGTATTTCTTAAAACCATTGTGCTCTTAGCAAGTCTTAAAACTTACTTATAATGGCCTTGCGCATTCGAAGCTTCAATACGGAATTTGCAGCTGGGGTGGCACATATGCGAATAACTTAGACCACTTAAATTGGCTCAAAAACATCTTATTCGGATTATTTGTAAGAAAAATTGCATTACTGAAAGTTGGCCACTTTACAAAGAGTTGCAGATTCTACCAGTGAGAAATCTCTATGTTTTTAAAGTTTTAAGAGAAATTTTCAAACAAAGTGGCAATTACCCATCTAGAAGTTAACAGCTCAACAATCTACGTGTAAACAACTCGCACTTTGTCAATGTACCACTCGCTCGTAGAACACATTTCTTCCTTTTTTGAGAAGGGCTAAAGACTGGATTTTCACACAAAACTATAAACCCATTGAATCCTTTCTAAGAACCTTGACATTTAAAGCAACATTTCATTAAGAATTAAATTTATATTGTTAGTTGTATTTTAAATATGTTAAGTTAAGTCTTGTTTCTTACTCATATTAAATCTAATTTTATTGTTAGTTTTCACTAATTAAAACAAAAAAACTAAAATTCCTGATTGTCACCCCACATCGATATTAATTTCAAGTATGTATTTGTTTTGGCCTGTCATTCAACTTACTTACTTACTTAAGGTCCGTTGTGGACTTGGGCCTCAATTAACAGTCTCCGCCAGCTAGCTAGTCGTCTCCAGTTTTGCACTCCAAGTTGATTAAGGTCCTCTTCCACTTGAGTGCGCCACCTGAGTCGCGGTGTTCCTCTCTTCCTACGTCCCTCGTTCCTAAATGACCGAGCCATCTGAGTCTCTGGACCTTGAACCTTCTGGCTAGGTCCATGTCGTTGTACAGCCCGTAAAGTTCGCTGTTGTATTTTCTTCGCCATTCCCCTTCAATGCACACGGGGCGAGAGATGAAACGAAGAACTTTCCTCTCGAAACAGCCTAAGGCACTTTCATCCGAATATGTCAAGGTCCATGCTTCCGCACCATACAGCAGGACGGGATGATGAGTGTGTTGTACAGTTTTACCTGGAGAGCTTCACTAGCTAGAGAGTTATTCTTCGTCTGATCTCGGCGCTGGTGTTATTGCCCGTGTTTATAGCGAAGCCTAGGTAGACAAACTCCTCTACTACCTTGAAGTTATATGCGTCTATTGTTACGTTCTGCCCGAGCCGTCAGTGTTGGTGTCCTTCCTCGAAGACAGCATATACTTCGTTTTTCCCTCATTTACAGCTAAACCAATTTTTGCCGCTTCTTTCTCAATTCTTACAAAGGCGCCATTGACATAACGCTGTGTTCTTCCCATTATATCAATATCATCGGCGTGCACGAGAAATTGAAATTTTTTTAATATGTAGTGCCTCTGGTGTTGACGATGGAATTCTGCACTATCTTCTCAAGAACGATGCTTAAGAAATCGCACGATGGTGCAGCGCCTTGTCTGAATCCTTTTTTGACGTCGAAAGATTCCGTAAGCTCGTTGCCAACCTTGATGGAGCAGCGTGAGTTCTCCATCGTCATTTTGCACAAGCGAACGAGCTTGGCAGGGACGTCAAAACTAGACATAGCATTACACAGTTCGTCTTTGTAGACGCTGTCATACGTGGCCTTAAAATCGATGAAAAGGTGGTGGGTATCGATTTGGAGTTCATAGGTCTTTTCCAGGATTTGCCGCAACGTTAAAATTTTGTCGATGGTTGACTTTCCTGGCCTGAAGCCACATTGATAAAGACCAATCAGATTGTTGACGAAAGGCTTCAGACGTTCACATATTACGGCAGAGAGGATCTTGTAGGCGATGTTTAGTAGACTTATTCCTCTATAGTTGGCGCAGTTTAGAGGATCTCCCTTTTTCAGGATCGGTCAAACAATGCTGAGGTTCCATTCATCGGGCATGCATTCCCCTGACCATATCTTATAGATGATGTGGTGCATGCTCCTATCTAGCTCGTCGCATGCTGCTTTGAACAACTTACAAGCTAGTCCATCTGCTCCAGCGGCTTTGTTGGATTTCAGCCGTTATATTGCGGTTTTCACTAAGTCGGGTTCATTTGGCTTTCATCGTGTCCCATCAAAGGCTTCTGTCTAACGGCGGTGTTTTGTTCACCGTCGCCGTTATACAATCTACAGAAGTGGTATTTCCAAATCCCCAGCATTGACTGCGATTCTACTATGATGTTCCCTTGTTTATCTCTGCAGGCATCGGTTCTTGCTCGATGACCTTGAGCCAGCTGTTTAACTTTTCGGTAAAACCTCCGAACTTCATTCCTGCAGTTGGCTCTCTCAATATCCTCGATCTGACGCTTCTCATGCTCTCTTTTTTCACCTGAGAAGCCGGCGTTCTCCTCTCCTCTTTCGCTCATAGAGCTCATGAGCAGCTCTTGTTCTTCTATGAAGCGCCGCTTTGTATGCCTCCTGCTTGGCTGCATGGGCCTGCCTGCATTCTTCGTCAAAGAAACCTAGCACATAAGAGGTAGCATCTCTAACTGCTTTTTGGCAATGTTGCCACTGGTCTTCGATACTTGATGTTGGCGGCATAGGACTCCTTAAGAGGTTACTTGACCCTCGATCAGAGAAGGATCTGGCGATCTCTTGCGATTGTAGCCGTCCGACGTCGAATTTTCTTGCAGCATTTCCTTGTTTTGGCCGTTATCGGGATATTCGTAGCACTACCTTGTCTACGACGAGGTAGTGGTCCGAGTCGATGTTGGCTCTTCGGAAAGTTTGAACATCTAAAATGCTGGACAAGTTCCTTCCGTCGATCGCAATGTGATCAATCTGGTTGAGGGTTGATTGATCACGAGATCTCCACCTTTATGGATGTTTGGATGAGGGAACCAGGTGCTTGCTACTAGTGATGTGCCGAACCGTAAATTTTGTAAACCGAGTTAACTCAAGTTGGTGTTTTGCAAACCGAGTTGCAACTCGGTTGCAACAAAATACCAGGTTTTTAATCCGTCAAAATCTCTGCTATCCGCTAATGAAAGTTGAATGTCAATGGCTCAATAGAAAGATGAGGTACGATTCAAGGTCGCTATATATATTTCGTTCTGAATAATACCGGATATTCCCGAAAACCGGTCTAGAAAACACATACAAAATGAAATAAATATGTACAATATTTAAACTCAAAATTAAAAAACCACTTCAAAATTAGAAGCAAGTAATCTAGGTTTTTTTTTATCAATTGCTGAGTTGGCGAATCGGGTTGCTGAACCTAATTGGCAAACCGATTTGGCGAACCGAATTTTCAAACCGAGTTGGCGAACCGAATTTCGAACCGAGTTGGCAAACCGAGTTGGCAAACTGAGTTGCAAACCGAGTTGGACCGTTCAACTCGAGTTGGCAAACCGAGTTAGCTAACTCGAGTTGAAAAAAAAAAACAAACCGAGTTAACTCGAGTTAGCAAACCGAGTTGACCCATCACTACTTATTACCACAACATTTTGCCCTGCAGCAAAATCGATCAGCTTGAATCCGTTGACGGAAGTGGTGTCGTGCAGGCTGTGCTTTCCGACTGTTCCACCAAAGATGTCCTCTTTTCCCAGCCTTGCGTTTAAATCGCCGAGGACAATTTTAAAGTCATAGCTAGGACATTGCTCGTACGTTTTGTCAAGGAGCTCGTAGAACTCGTCTTTGGTGTCGTCCTTTTTCTCTTCTGTGGGGGCATGTGCACATATTAGGAAAAACCGCTCCTTTTTTCGGCCTGGGCTTCAAATGAGTCGAGGTAGCCCGTAAAGGTGTTCGGCCTAACTAGAACTCGAGACGCCACCGTTGATTCCAAAGAAGAAATTCATTCGCTGGTAATTGGTGGTAACAGCCTACTCCGCTTCGACCTGTCGACCATGGGAGGCCCTTCTGCGAAAACAAGTTTCGCGATCGCATAGCTCTAAGCTTCATAGTAGTAGTAACCGTAAGCCCCTTCGCCACATCAAGGCTTACCCCGTGTCATTCAACACTAGCTTATATAGTTACCGAATGCTCAGTAATTCATTCAATGTTTAAAAATTTGATTTGTATTATAAGCTTAAGGCCGTGTGCGAATTGGGTTAAAAAGAGGTTAAAACTTGACGTTTAATTAAATTTTGACACTTCGCAGTGAATAAAGTGTGGTAAAAATTAGACTAGCTGCGGAGCAGGTTAAAATATGACAGTAGTGGTTAAAAATTCATCCATTTTTAACCACAATTCATCCAATTCGCACACGGCCTAAGTCTTTGAATGAAAAAAAAAAACTGAAATTAAAAATTGAAAAATTGAAATTGAAAATATTCTTTAGATTTACTGAAGGAAATCTGAACCTTCACCAAAATGTTTGCTGGGTTATCTCTGCTTGTAGGTAACTAGATGGCGAAAGTATTAAATGATATCTTGATTTAGGGTCGATCATAAGATTATAACAAATCAAATAAGTATGCAAATACAAAGGTTCGGAGAACGTTCCACATGCTCAAACAGAACTTTATTCTAAAAGAAAATAGAAAAATGCCTTTAAGCTTTAATGGAAACTTATAAATTCAGTTTCAGCAAGAATAAAAAATCTTTAAGTTACTAACCAATAGTTATTTGATTTTGCCTTATAAAATTATTTGTGGAGGGTAAAACCCTCCAATTGTAAGACCAAACTCATGCACAGAGGTTTCTTAGTCTAAGCTGGCAATAGCCTTTTAGCAAGTTAACTTAAATATAAAGTTAATTTACTGATTAAATGTTCGCAGCGGCAAAGATATTTGTCTGGGAGCTACGAAGAATGTTATAAAAGAAGGTATACGTATATTTTTAAAATGCTCTACTTTGAAGTATATTTTTTGTTTTGACCTTGGTTACCAACTTCTTTGGTTAGTTTTTCTCTTTTTTTAAACGGACATGTTGAAAATAAAGTCAAATAACTCGGAGCATCAATTTCATTCCTCAAATACCAGACCAGACGTTCTTTGTAAAATGTTTTATTCCCTTTTCACAACCAATTTTATACTCTCTATTTGTATTTTTTTTTTTTACTTAAATCTTTTTCTAGAGTCTGATTAAAAATATCTGTTTGGAACATTCTTTGATTCACTTTGTTCACCACCAGAAGGCTTTGATGAAAAGCAAATTCAATTTTAAATAGATAAAATTAATGGAAAATACTTTTTCCCTTAAGAAATCTTTAAGAATGTTATATTCTTCAATTTAATTTTAATGCATTTTTTATTTGTCTACGTCCATCTCATTTAAAAGTGGAATACAAAAATTCTCTGTCAGAGTTTTTCATTTCGTGGTTTCAAGTTGGATGCACTAGCAATTATGACGCTTTATATATTGTAAGGATGTCCTCTTCAGAAGCAAAGAAAACAGTCAATGTTTATTCTTCGATTTTCAATGATTGACTGAATCTTAAAAAATATGTTTTCATATATAACAAGTTTATGTTTTTTTTTATAAAGATCAAAACAATATTTAAGCAAAGTAAGTTCATAATAAGTATACTATACACTCTTACAATATATACTAGACAACCCTGTGAACCTCGTCTCGCCACCCTTCAGGACAACTTTAGAATAATTATTATTAAAAACAGATATTGTTAAAATGCAATGTGATTTGCTTGAATCCAATTGAAATAGTTAACTACATCTCTGAATTTTTCCGAGCTTGACAACTAACTAATGCAAATTTCACGAACAACTGAAAAATGTAAAAATTGGTTTTCGAATGGAAAATAGAAAGTTCTTAATGAATAACTCGGAAACTTCATATGTTTTCGAAGGGAAAATGAATAATTTTGGATTGTGCAATCGAAAAACTCTGCGAGAGCACGAAGAACTTCAAGACTTAAAATCAAATTTTTGCATAGAATTTAAGGTGCATTGGTATGTTTGTATGTTCCTTAGGGACAACGCTCTATCCTCAGTGCATTTTTTTGTTTAAAATTTTTTTTAACTGTAGGTAAAGCTTTAGTAAAAACAAATTTTTGGGACAATCTTGCTGGAAAGTCAGCAAATAAGGAGGGGCAATCGAAAGCTTTATGGAATTCTGATTTTTGTGAAATAGTCAAAACACAACGGAAAAACGTTTTGACCGAGACCGAAAATGAACGAATCAATCGTGAACGACACAGGCCTAATTTTGACCGAGACCGAAATGTAAAAATAAATAAATAGAGTGGCGCGACAGCTCTTGAAGAGCCAAGGCCAAGAATTGAGGGGACCTACAATTTAACGCCGATTCCGAACGGCAAAGTTGACACTACGGAGACCGAAATATATGTACCTCATAGAGAGTTTGTAAACTAAAATCCATGCTTTTTTTAATATTGATGTTAAAGTTTTCTTTTCTACAGAAAATCGTGCCCAAGAATTTGCGTGTAAGCATTGTCTTGGTCCAACAGCTAAAGTAGGAGTTCAGCCTTAAATATAATTAAGAAGAATGAATAGAAAATGAACACCAGCGCCGAGATCAGACGAAGAACAATTCTTGCTAATCGCTGTTTCTATGGGCTAAGAAAGCAATTGAGTGGAAAAGCCCTCTCTCAAGCAACTAAGGTAAAACTGTACAACACACTCATCATCCCAGTCCTGCTGTATGGTGCGGAAGCATGGACCTTGACAAAATCAGATGAAAGTGCCTTAGGCTGTTTCGAGAGGAAAGTTCTTCGGGTCATCTTTGGCTCCGTGTGCATTGAAGGGGAATGGCGAAGAAGATATAAAAGCGAACTTTACGGGTTGTACAACGACATGGACCTAGCCAGAACGCTCAAGGTCCAGAGACTCAGATAGCTCAGTGATTAAGAGCGGATGGACACCAATACTCCGGCCCGGAAAGCCTTGGACACTATTCCCGAGGGACGTAGGAGGAGAGGAAGACCGCGACTCAGGTGGCGCACTCAAGTGGAAGAGGACCTCCATCAACTTGGATTGCAAAACTGGAGACGACCAGCTAAGACCGAGCGGGCTGGCGGAGACTGTTGATTGAGGCCCAAGTCCACAACGGACTGCAGTGCCACCTAAAGTAAGTAAGTAAGAATAGAAAATGAAATGAAAAATAGGGAGACATTTCAAAGAATTAATGTCGGCTGTCAGTTTCCTGAATTTCAAAACAAAATTTTCGAGTAAGTTAGTTAAAATCAATAGGTGTGTTTTTTTGGCAAAGCTATCCGCATCCGCAGTTGTAGATTACATGGTTAACAAAAACTACACCATACTGCTGATAAAAGTAGAAGTAGAATCATACTGCGGATAGAATTTTGACGTTATTCGACTCTCGAAAAAAGTTTTTTGTTGTTTGACTTATGATAGTTGGTACACCTTTGTTGTTTGTAGTTTTCCATTTTTCAATGTGAGTTTACTCTTTTTGCTTTTTTTATTTTTGTTGCTCTTTTTCAGATTATATACAACCAAACAGTCAATTCCATTGCAACAGGAATTGAATTATTACTTAATATATTAAGAAAAATTCAATAATCGTCTTTTAAATGATTGTTTTGACTTTGACAGCTAAAAATAAAGAAATAATTAGTTATCATATCAGAAAAGCGATTACATGGCTGAACAAAGAAAAAGGTAAATAAAAATTGAAAATTAATTGCTTTAACTTTACTTAAACTTTAATTTAATTACAGAAACAAGAAAATAAACTGGACCAGAGAAGGCACGGAAGCGCTTCTGGAATTTTATGCTGCCAGTGAGGACGAATTTCAGCATAGCCGGAAAAAAAATTTGGTTAGGACCATCTTTCGGAAGACATGCTGTCCGCTGGCTATGCTGTAAGTATTAAAATGTTATTTATTAATCATATATAGTAACCTACGTGTTTTTCTTTTAGGATGAAAATACAACGAGTGCCCACCTAAAAGTTAAAATCGACACGCTCCTCCGTGCCCGTGCCTATAAAACGGCAGTGGATCATAATAAACAGACAGGGGCAGCACCTTGTGTTGCCCCATTCATGAAAAAAAAAATGGAGGAGCTCTTCGGTAAGAAACCTATCATAAGCAACACACATACCACGACTTTGGGGGTGGTTGCAATAGCAGTAAGTTTAACATTTATTTTATTTTTTGTTTTACTTCATGTTTTGTTTGTAATTATTTCACAGAATCATCCACCCACAAACCAACAAACAGCGTCACTGATGTCCAATCCACTTAGCATCGTTGCATTCAACCGCCAGAGCCAACGGAACAACAACCACCCGAACAACAGCCAACCGAACCATGGCCACGCCAGTTTTTATGTCAAAAAGAAAGTGGTTGATGTGTCATAGTTGAAATGGTTAGAAATAGTTGAAATCATCCAAAAACGCTTTTTAGTTAGGTTTGGTTGATCTGTCAAACCATAAAAAAAAAACAACAAATCTTTTAGATTAAAATTTTCTTTTCTTTTCTTTTGATCATAATAATTGAAATGGATAAAGAGACAACAATTTTCGTTGCTCTATATTTATTTCAAAAATTCACGAACGATCTTGATATGGTAAGATTTTAAAGACAATTGAGATGAGAACATATTTATTTATTTTTGAACAACCCACAGCAAGAAAAGAAAAGTGAAAGAGACTGAAGACCACCCTCCAAGAAATCTTCAAGCTGTTCCAAGTAAGCCAGCTCCTGATATTCTCCTAATTGCGGCTCCCAGATTCAGCGAAAAATTATCAAAACCAATATCTAGTTCGTGATTTTATACAAATAAGTGAAAAAGGTCTTTATTCTCTGAAACTAATTAAACATTTTTTATTGCTGACGGACAAACATAAAAACAATGAATTCAAATATGTATGCCGATTTCGTCCTTCATTCATTGATTTGGGTTTTCTTATGCTGGAATTCTGTAAGAGCGTCATTGAGCTTCCTCTCCGATGATCTTCGTGATCTTCGTAATTTCCTCCGCAGTCAGCTCCATTCACCGCTGCGTCAATTTCTTCTCATGCAGAGCAACTTCCATTTGCCGACTGACGTTCGAAAATCATTATGTTCATGGGCAGTGGCCAACTTGTCCTCCAAAACCATGTCTATGTCCTCGAGTTTTTCGATGACTTAATGTATATTATACCGTACGTAGACGCTGACTGTTTTGGCCATCTTTGGCGGCCTGCAAGTCGCCACGCAGTTGCAGTTGAAATAGGGGTGTTTGCGGATTGCAATATAGCCAATTCGATTGGAAGGGTTTGTGACCGGTGATAGAATGAGATTCTTGAAATTGGCGCTGAATTTTAAGTCACTTGGAAATGCGATAATTTCCTTGGTGTGTATCTCCTCGTAGTGACTGAGGATTTTCAGTTTGACTCGTGAAGCTTTATGCTCAAAACAGATGTGCAGAATTTCTGCACGCAGCGCTGCATGCAGCGTGTCAAAACAAAAACGACACCTGTCAAAAATTTATTGATTTGGTTGTCTTGAATTGTTTCTGAAGGGTTTGAAAATATGGAAAGCGAAAATACATCATTGGAATCCCTTGTCCTAAAGGAAGTTGCCAAGAACCAAATTATCAATTTTGGTACCGAAAAGAAAAAGAACAAGACCTATCAACGTTTTAAGATATTATTATCTTTATTTAATAAAAAAACATTGGTATATTCCCCATCACAATGTTTAGATTTTCATCGAATTGCTATACAATGTTTCGGTAGGTCAACCCGCGTTCGAAATTTTTTCCATCAGATGATAAGAATGGAAAACGATATTGTTGAGATTTGTCATCACCATTTTTGTGACTTCTTTGAGCTTCTGGAAATTTTATTTCTTCTGTGCAAATTGTCCAAATTGCAGACAGCTATTTCATTAAGAGCTGAATATTCGACAATATCTGTGCACCGATTTGCATTTGATTGTTCCGATATTTTATAGATTCGAATTGGTGTCCCGGTCTCTACCTGAGATTCGATAATGGCAAACCGGAGGGCTTTAGGTTTGATTGTTCGATTGGCGCGACCTTCATTCTCGTAGCGAGTTTAAAGCTCTTCGAATTGTTCACCTCAGACTTCGTGCAATTCCGGGAAATTTGTGGGGACATACGAGCGACCAATTTCCGTTGGCCTCGACACGTTAAATGAACAAATCAGGAATCCACAGGGCATAGAAGAAATCACGTGCGCGAGTTTTCTCCTTTCCGATGTACTTCTTCAAGTTACAGAACTCAAAAATGTCCGAATGCCAGGGTTCTAGATAGATGGCGAATACTCCTGGTCACTCACCTCCTTGATCGACGTACCGAGCAACTTTGTTGATGACCCTCAACGTAGGAGCAAGTCCATTAGAAATTGCATTCTTGCCGGCAATAAAAACTAATTTTGCTTATAACATTTTAAACTAAAATACACAGATTACACACGCTGTCAACAGTGTCAATATTGTGTCAATATAAGTATTGCCAGATAGTAATTATTTGGAACATTTAGTTTTTCAATTATGGCTGCAATGAAAGTAGGCAGAAAATTTAGAAATAGAGACATCACGCAGCGCTGTTCTGCATGCAGAATTAGCTCCCATAAGAGCCTGTGTATTTTAAATTTTGCTGCGTAGCAATTTTGCACATCTGTTTTCAGCTTTAAAATTTGTAAGGGGAACCTTATTTTCTTTATATTTTTGTAATGGAATATTTTAATTCAAGACGAACAGAAATCCTTTGATTGGAATTAATTTTGCGGCGGCACGGATACGGACAACTACGACGGTAAAAATGCACGAACAGAATGTTTTTTTTTTTATTCCAGATTGATAGTCATTAAAAACACCATTAAACAGAAAAAAAAGACTTTGACACATCAACCATTTTCAACTCACCTCCTGATAGAGTTGGAATGTTAGAAATAGTTACGATTTGACACTTTAACACTGACCGCAAAAACGACAATTGTGGTTACGAAACGTAACTATTGGCGTGCAAAAACGAGAAATAGTCAACTATGTATAGTCAACTATAGTCAGCGCAAAAACGCACTTCAGGTACATCGTCTTCTACATCATCAACGGGAGCAAAAAAAAGAAGAATGACGAAGGCGATGTATCTCGAAACAAATTCATCTTCGCTGCTACTTGATTCTCTCACCATATCGTCCTGGAAATTGTCCATTTTCATTAAATTTGATTATTTTCATTCGGCGAACAAAAAATGTTTTTTGATGTTTTTATTTTTCAAATAATTATTTGACATATTTCATATATATTTGATTCTGTAGTACCAACTTTTAAATACAAAAACTTAACAACTGCGGATCCGTTTTTTGGTAAATCCTACTGCACTGCGGATAGATTTGCCAAAAAAACACACCTAATGTTTTTTTTCTACTATTAATAATTATTTCTTTTATTTTCAGAACCTCCTATTGCACAATCAGTACATAGAAGAAGAATTATGTAAAATTTATATATTAATTCTTTTGATAATTTATCGGTTTACTGACTAGAAACATACAACCGACAAACCAACAAGTCTTATTTATACATTAGCATAGATATAGATTTGGGTAGTAGATTCAAGACAAGGCAAACGATGGTGGCGCCATCTTGAGCTTTACCTACTTTCGAAATCGTAAAAGTAATTAACCTTTATTAGCTCCGTCTTATTTCTCTCGAAATTGAACAGAAACTCTTTTTAATATAAGATATTTTCGCTTTTTCTATGGTTACACAGATCAAATGCATTACATACAGTGTTGTCAGTGCTCTCGTTGGGTAAGGTTCCCCCTGTGCAGCGTGTCGTCTGCTCCATCACTCTCCCCTCGTCATGTTTAACGTTTGTCGTATCTGTCGTATTGGTATCCGTCGAGGAAGAAAATAAATACAACAAATAATAAATAAGGAATCAAAAAAAAAAAAATAACAATAAACCAATCAACTAATAAAAAAAAAGTTTGCGATAAATTCAAATATGATGCAAATGATTCTTACAGTTTCATTTCTAATAAGTCCAGTTCCCTTCATTGCTTTCGGATAGATTTTCTCAAGACCTTCAAATACCTTGGTGTCTTACTTGACAGCAAATTGGATTCTGTGCGAGTTATTCAAAAGTTCAAGTTGTGTTTTGTGCGTTGTGGAATTCAAATTTAAAACTAATAAATAAAAGATGGCCTAAAAAATCAAGCTGCCGAAAATTGTTTATTCGCAACGAAGCGCGATAAGGACAAGGCGTGGAGGAAATAACCAGACAATTCAATGTTGCCCCACCTGCCCAGGTTTGTGCAAACTTAATTTAACTAATTAAATACTTTAATTAATTGTCGTTCGCTTTTAAAATGCGAAATCCGTATATAAAATCTTGGTCGTCCCATTTATCGAATCCAACCCGTGGACACATTTTATATTGCCTTCTCTCAATCACCAACAATTCTTTTTCATCTTCGCTTTCGGAAGCAGACGATGGATGGTTTTCCCAATAATAATTTACGCAATACATTTTATTTTAAAAGTATTTGTACTTATTTTCTTAAACTGAGATGCATTTGAGAAGATTCTATACTATAGTTGCTCCCTCAGTTTTAAACAAATTGCCCTTCTCTACAAGATGTATAAGAATTTTGTCTTGTTTTCTGCAGAATGTTAAATCATGGCTTTTTGAATACGATCACATTCAAGTTGAAAATTTGTTGAATTTAATTATACTATTTATTGAAAAAAAGTCTATACTACTCATTTTTATGTTTTCCTTTTTCTATCTTTCTTTCACTTTGCACAAAACTATGTTGATTTATTTTACTTTTAATTTACTGATGAGCATTCGCCACTAGCACTAGCTTAAAGCTACGCTAAAGAGTGTCTCTTAACTTGGGTGCTCTCATTAATGCATGGTTGCTTTGCTTACAAGCGATCAATTGCAATCATATTAACGTCACATAAAATACGTTTTATGCTGCATTTATGAACACTTTGTTATGATTAGCGTCAATATCAAAAGACTGTCAGAATTTGAAGTTTTACTTACTTTCTTCAAGTTTTAAAGTACACATCTAATAATGGAAAACAAAAAGTTTTTTTTTTCAATAATAATAAGTGAATATTGTGAAAATCGGGTTAATCGAAACCATGGCATTGATTTTCTCAGAAAAAAGAATATAAAGAGACATCAATTAACCAGTTCGATTTTATCAAAAAACAAAAACTATGTCAATGAACTAAAGTTGTTTCTAGATGATGTTTTTTATTCACATTTTAGAATGACAAAATCATGTTTAAAAGTAAATACATATTAATATGAATGCTTTGAATTCCCTTATACATTCAAATAATTTTGCAGGAGTTGCTTAAAGAAGTCGAATCAATCAAGAAACCTAAACCTAAAGAGACAATAGCTGGGAAACATTTCTTTATGTTACATTTAGGGGGTCTCTGCAATCAAAACTGTTACAGGGAACTTTCGGATAGGTTTGATCTGTCAGTAGGGGCAGTGCACGGAACAATCATGAGAACATGTCGTCACTTGATGTATTTGGCTGAGAAATACATTCGCTGGCCTACAAGCATTGAAAGTGCCAATACATTAGCGTCATTTCAACCTGCTAAAATGCATCCCTGATTCCTATCAGTTATTGGCTGTATAGACGGTACACACATCAAGATAAATGCCCCATGTGAGGACCCCATAAGTTATTACAATCGAAAAGGATATCATTCTTTAATTCTGCATGTTTGTAAATTGATTTACATAAATCTTGTTATCCAATCAAATTAAACGAACTCTTTCAGGCAATTTGTGACAACAATTTGGTATTCAGGGATGTATTTTTTGGATGGCCAGGATGCAGCCATGATACAAATGTTTGGAGCAATAGCCCCATCGGTAGGGCTTTGAACGGTGGAGATTTGAAACTTCCCAACGACATGCATATCTTGGGCGATTCAACATATCCACTGAATACCTTTTTAATAACACCATTTAGAGACAATGGGTTTCCTTTCAGAACGCGAGCGTGAAATTTAACCATATACATTCTTCGACCAGAGTTGCGATTGAACAAGCTTTTGGTATTTTGAAATCCATTTCGATGCCTTAACCACTCAAAGCTACCAAAAAAAATAAATGCGTAGTAAGTATATAGTTACTAGCTGCATTGTCTTACATAATTTTATTCGAATGAAAAGTCGTGGAAATATTGATGTTCCTATTGAAAATATACAGATTACAGAAGCAGAATGGTATGAAAATGATTCAGTTACCGAAAACGTAAACGCCATCACCAAAAGAAACGTTTTGTGTCAGTGAATGGCTTATGTTGTAAACAAAATAAAATATATAATAAAATCAATTTTAAATAAAATGAAACACTTTCTTCTTCTTAATAAAAAAAATAAGTAAATTTTATTTCACAAACAAAAATAAAGGTAAGGTAACACAAACAAAAAATCAAAAACCCTTCATGGGACACTTAATAGGCTTTTCACACTGAATCAAAACCTCGGTTTTGGCGAAAAAAGTCAAAACCTATATCAAAACCACGAGGTTTCCCATACATTTTCTTCTCTTCATAAACTAGTAGGTTTTGATAAAACTCGTCAAAACCTCTTACGAATTGCAAAATTTTCAAAACAAACACACCTAAAAAACATTCAGCGCTCAGCTGAATAAAAAATAGACAGCTGTCAAACAAATTTGTTTTCAATAATAAAGAAAAAAAAAACAGTAATTTTTTTCTGTGATGCTGCATTAGTGCATTGGAAGATAATTGTCCAGTGCCGCTGGGTTTATTACCAGTTGGAACATTACAACCTTCGTTTGCAGAATTGGATTCATTGCCGAATTCCATTACGCTGCCGCTGTTATTATTTTCAGTACGGGGTCTTCGGGACCGCTTATTGGATCGAGAATCATTTGAATTAAATTTGAATAAAGTGATTGGAAACATGATTTGTAATTGAGCGTTCTTGAGCTTGAGCTGAAGACGTAGGTGTGTTGCTACCCGAGCCCTGTCCACCAGAAGAAACAGTACTATTCACAATTGCACTGACAAATCGGCGTGGGAATACTAGCTTGCAAGAGAACGGGACTAGTTGTACGTGTTATCTTTTGAGGAAGATCGTGCATAAGATGCTCTTCTTTTCCGTAGTCCAAGTTCTTTTGATTAGACTCTGCTGCATTCTGGCCATGGCTCTTGTTCTTCGGTTGGTTGAATTTTCTGAGGAAGTTGAAAAACTCTTCCATTGTTCGTAGTAGTAATCAACGTCACGTAGGTGGCCTAAATAGAGATAAACAGTTAAAAACACTCGAAAAGTTTTTCCCAAACACATAATTTACTTCTATATTGCACATCGAGTCGCAGAGAAAAGAGCTTCTAATGCTACGGGATTTATCATGTTTTAAGAGGTTATTTGCTTAATTGAATCAAATTGTAGACTTAAAACTATTTGAACTCTTAACCCATGCAATTGCAACTATTTTTAAAAACACAAATATGGCAGCATCTGTCAAAAATTATTAAAGTGTCAAACAAAACCTTGTAAAATAGCAGTGTGAATGCTCCAATGAGGTTTTGTAAACTTTTTGCCAAAAACTCAGTTTATGACCCAGTGTGAAAAGCCTATAACATTCTTTTTCTTTATAAACTTAAATATGCTTAAAAATATGATAATATGCTGTTTAGTAAAGAACTATGGGTATTGATATTGCGAATCACGGAGCAAGTTCTGGATTTCTTTAAGGTGCGCCAACTTGTCCTTCTCAACTTCAAGTTTTTGTCTCTCGATTTCCAAAGAGCCTTGATGACGTCGTTCATCTTCTTCATTTTGGCAACTTATTACTTTCAATAGCTTGTCATCAAAGTCGTGTCGTCGGCGTTTTGGGCGACTTGATAGTGCTGCGGAGTGTGTGTCTGACTCGTCCAAATTATCATATTCAATTAAATCATTTAAGTCGGCCGAAAAACTTGCAAACAAAATCTATTTCGGTGGGTTAACAGAATGTCTACTACCGTAAACATCGTTTAAAACATCGAAATACGTCAAAGATGTCATACATTTTCATGCGAAGAAAAAAGGTACAAGCTACAGCAGCACCATTGGTTCGAAGTGGCCAAATTAGTCCCAAGAAATATGTTTGAATTTGAATTCAAATAATTGAAAAAAAACAACGAACGTTATCTGCTACATTTGACCGTTCTATAATAACAAAACAAATTTATGTATTTAACGCTGTTCACCTTTGATTATTTTGTATATTTTCTTTAGACAAAAAATCAAGAAAACAGCGACATCTTGTTTATGTTTTTGTTTTCGTTGATTTTTATAGCTGGAATCGTTCTATTTTTGGCCACCAAAAACCAATAGCGCTCTTTACTCTGGAACACGCGTGAAGTTGGTAACTAGCAGTCCATTTATAATAGCCGCGTTTTATTATCCTCACTAACCCATATGGGTTACCTCGTGATAATAAAACGATCTGGGTTATGAAGGGTGAAGTTCAAGCTATGTTTTTATCCGAGACGCAACCCTGATAAATTTTATTTTGCTTTTCCACAAACAACTTGTTTTTATTAATTCTAATTGAATTGACTCTTATCCTATGGCTTCATAAAACTGTAGCTAAGAGTGGAATACGTGTTATTTTTTAATTATTAGGCTGATATTAATAAATTTTTCTACAATAACTTCTTTTTTGTCTCACACTCGCCATCTATCCGCCATAGTTAGAACACATTTTAGAGTTAAAAAATAAACCCCGATAGGCATCGGGGTTACAGGTTGTTGTTGCTTTGTGTACAAAAAATTAACCCATATGGGTTAGTGAGAATAATAAAACGCAGCTAATATGTCAATGCTGTTGTAGGTTTAAAGGAGGTTATAGAATTTAGTTTTTATGGTGTCCGGGCTAAAAGGAAAGCTTTCATCGGTTGACTTAATGCTACGGTAAGCAGTGTTCCATAGAACATTTTTCTTTTTTCTTTTTCAAATCAGCAAACTCCTTTTCCATTTGTAATCTTGTTTCCAACATAAGTTGGATATATTTATGTTGCCACACTTTATCATCCATCCTTTAATAAAATTAATTTTTTAGAACAATATTTATTGAGCCAGAACAAGTTTGTGATGCCGTTTGTTACTATTTTCAATTGAACTTTGAATTAACAAGGACAAGAATTTGACAGTTGGAACAACAAAGGAAAGGAAATCGTTTTTAGTATAACCTCTCTATTTTATTGAGAAAGAAATTCAGTGAGCATGTGAGTTTTTATAGTTGCACATTTGCGTGATTGCGTGTTGCTTTAATGAACATCTGATTTATTCCTTACCTCTGACCCTGATAAATACTCAATAAGTGTATTATCGCCTGTTTGGCAGTACGAGAAAGCCGACTGGGACGGTCTCAATAATTTGTTCATTCTTCCTCGATAGTGACGTAGATTACAGTGCGAATATGCTTACAAGTTTAATTCTTCTGGAATGAGAACTTTTATCATAGAGAATATATAATACCTAGCAGGTGGCCATGGTTCAGAGGATAGAGTAGTTGATCAGTCGATCTCTGACTTTCGAGCAGGAAAGACTTGGGCAGTGTAGTTTATTTTCAAGTGTTGTGGAAAGTAGACAAAGTTTAAACAGGTAGTTAATCACTCAAATTTCAACTTGTTCAGTAGCGCAGCGCTAGTGTGTTCGCTCGAGAACCGAAGGACGTGGGTTCGAGTCCCAGTGTGGGAGTGGAATTTTTTTATTCCAAATATATAAAATGATTAATATAATCAAGGAGAAGGCGGCAGCGGCACCGAAAAATGCTTCTGCGAAGTCATCGCATGTTTGCCAAGTAGCGGACAAAGAGAAGAATCCCGCAAGCGACAGCGAGAAAAGTAAGAAGAGGAGGCGGAGTCTTAGGCCAAAGCCTAATCTGGACATCAAAAGGCAAGCCACCACCTCAGCCAAGCTGCAAGCTGAGGTGGATGACATTCCAAGGGCAGCGAAAAAAACGGCATCAGAAAATATTCAACGGCAGATAGAAGAATACTCTTCTTCTGATGATGCCGTAGAATACATGTCCGGAGATGGAGAGGGATTGTACAGGTCCGGCGGCAGCAATAAATTCGTTGAGCTGTCCACCGAGTTCACTGACGAGGAGGTGGAGGCAGCCCTCCTAACAAAAAGAAAAAGCATTGAAAAATGTGAGAAAATGCTAACGACGCTGAAGGAGGAAATGAAGCCCTTGCTGCTCCTCCTTAAGCAAAAACAAGATGCGCGCCGGGAAGAAGAGGCAGCCGAGCTCAAAAGGAGGCAACAACAGAGGGAGCAGCAACAAAAACTTCAGCAGCAAAAGCAACAACAACAACCACAGCAGCAAAAACAAGTTGCTACTAATAATAACAAGCAGCAAAATCAACCGCCTAGAGCCAACACAGGGGCGGCACAGTCAGGCCCCAGCACGGTGGGAGCCCCGAAAATAATGGCGGTAGCAGCACCAAAGCTGGCCGCAACAGTAGCAACAGCTGCAGTACCAGCTGAAGTACCATCAGCAGCAACACTAGCATCACATCCGCAACCATCGACATCTGCAGCAGCGATGAAGCAACTCCAGCAACACCAGAAGCAGCCACAGCCTAAGAAAGACAAAAATGTGCCACCGATTAGGACCCACAAGATAGACCTGGACGACGTAAAAAAGGTATGTAAGTCGGCCACTAACGGTAACTTTTTTATAAAGATTATAAATGAAAAAGAAAAACGGTATTCGGTGCAATGCTTCACATTGCCCGAATACAATTTGGTTAAAGACTTCTTGACGGAGGCCACAGCTGAGTTCTTCAGCTTCACGCCTCGAAGCGAGAAATTGAAGACGGTCCTTCTAAAGGGCATCAGTTCCTGCACGGAACCTGAGGCGCTCTTAGATGAGCTCCGTCAAAAAGCGGGTAACGATCTCGAGTTTATCGGGGTCAAGCCGTTTTCAACGGTCAAGTCTAGGCGTGGGGGTTACAAGCTCCCAATGTTCCTAGTTACCTTATCGCCCCACAGCAAACTGGAAAGTCTAAGGAGTATTTCCGTCCTAGACTTCCAAGTTGTAAGATGGGAGAAATTAATGAGGCACGATGACATGCTACAATGCATGCGCTGCCAGAGGTTCGGCCATGCCGCAGCCAACTGCCAAATGCAGGAGCGCTGCGTCAAGTGCGCAGAAACCCACAAAAGAGGGGAATGCAGATTGGGTATGGAGAGGGTTGAAGATTTAACCCAGCTCAAGTGCATTATATGTGGAAACGAGGGGCACCCTGCTAATTATAGGGGCTGCCCTAAGGTCCAACAAATAAAAGAAAAACAGGCCAGTCAGAAGGCCGTAGAACCAGCACGACAAGCTCCAACAGCAAATTCCTTCGTAAAGCCCGGTCTTTCTTACGCTAATTCTGCGAAAGGAATGGGTAAAGCGAGACAGGCTCCACCACCGGTCGCCCCACAGGCCCAAGTGCCTAAGGCACCGGAGGGGCAGCCAGACGTTGTGGCCTTGTTGGTTGCCATTCAAGGGCAACTAGCAGGACTGCAAAGTCAGATCTTGGAGCAAGCCGGAAGAGTAGATAAACTCTACTCTATGATGGCTGGCCAAGCGCAAACTCATGGTTAAGGGCGCGCTGCCGGAGACGCGCCTAAAGATCCTAGCTGTGAATGTAAATTCACTGATTAGGATTGAACGCCGAGCTAATTTGTTCCAGTTGTTGAAAGACCACAGTCCCGATGTCTTCATGGCTAGCGAAACCAAGCTAAACCAGAAACATAAACTGACTAACAACAATTACAATATCGTAAGAAGGGATCGACCCGACTCTACTCAAGGAGGCGGTGTTGCCATCTTCATACGAAAGGGCATTAATTATAAAGTCATATACAACAATGATTTGCGAAAGCTCAGGTCGCTAGAAGTTTGCGTCGTATGCATCTCTCTCACTCAAGGGAAGCGGATGTATATGATTGCGGCTTATGCGCCTGAAGCTCCGCAGGCTAACATCTTTATTTCAGAGCTCGAGATTCTTTTCAGAGTACTAAAACTGAGCTTGGAAGAAAACTACTTCGTTATGGCCGGAGATTTGAACGCCAAACATGAAGATTGGGGAAATCAAACAAATAATCCAAGAGGTAATCATCTGTTTAATTTGATGAGTCTTCACAGTATTGAATATGGTGTCGACCTGCTGGCTACTGAAAGGCCGTCGTTCCCAAGGAGCGGTTCCTTCCTGGACCTTTTGCTGTACGATACCAGACTGACAATAACGGACAAAGTGGGTAATCACCCTCGAAACTGTTTACAGACAGTCGAGTACGACAGTGATCACTGTGGCTTGGCTGCTGTAATTCAGATTCCGAACGAGCGCGTGGAGTTGGATGAATACGTTCCAACGTATTCTTACAATTACAGTAAGATGCGCTGGCCTCGTTTCACCAACGCCCTAGCGAGAGAACTCCGTTCGAGTGACATAGCCCCACCAAATAACAGAAACCTTACGAACAACGAAATCGACCAACATCTACAACAGATGGACGAAACGATAAAACGAACGATGGAACGGACAATACCGAAGTACAAGGAACGCGACCAAAACGACGTCTACAGAAACGCGACTATAGACGCACTTCACAGACATAAAAGTGGACTACTGACAAGACTGAAAAACTTGTACAGACGCTTCACAGACCCACACGACCTGGAGATTAGGGCACTGAAGTCGTCGATCAAAAATGTAAATCAACTGATTAAAGAGAACTACAGACTTTCTATCAATTTGTTTTGGGACAACAAAATTCGGGCCGTTAATTCTAGCGACCCGAGTATGTTTCCCCAAATCAATAAGATATTTAGAAAAAATAATCAGAACGACCTTCCGTGCCTGAAACTCCAGAGAACGATAGAGAACAGAGACGTACTCCTGACAGCGCAAATTGATCCTGAAGAAGCCGTCTTGGACGATGACTACTTTGTGATTGAAGATCCGCAGGAGAAAGTGGAGACAGTTGGTGCTGCTTTCCAGCAAGTGTATAAGGTGAATGCTTGCACTCGCCCGAACCACGACCTGGAGAACAGAGCCTTACTTCACCACTTCTACCTGAGGAATGATATTTCGCAGTGGCGATCCGAGAACCGCGGTTTTACACGGTTTGATGACGACCTTTTAGCAAACGCTATAATCGCCGAACGAACGGGGGCAAGTCCCTTGCTCATAACGAAGGTAGAACTCCAGTTCATCTTCGATTCAATAAAGAACAAGAAGTCAGCAGGTGTCGACGGTATATCCAACATTGTACTAAGACACTTACCGATTGAGGCAATAGACATCTACACCACTCTGTTCAACAACGCGCTGAATAATGCATATTATCCAGAGCGTTGGAAGACAGCTGTGGTTCATCCTCTCCCGAAAAAGGGAAAGGACAACTCCAATCCGGCAAATCTTCGGTCGATAAGTCTTCTTCCAAGCATCAGCAAGGTATTCGAAAAGATAATCAATAGGGCTCTGGCTGAGTGGGCTGCGGACAACAAAATAATTCCGGATAACCAGTTCGGGTTCAAGGCGGGACATGACACCATTCATGCCGCGTCTAAGCTCGTTTCTGATATCCAATGGAACAAGTCCAAGAAACAATGCACGGGTGCTGTTCTGGTGGATTTAGAGAAGGCCTTCGACACCGTATGGTTAGAAGGTTTGTACCTAAAACTCACCAGACTAGGCATCAGTAAACCATTGTTGTATATGCTTCATGATATGCTCAACGGTAGAAAGTTTGTTGTCAAAAGTGGCAATGTAACTTCTACCACCACCTTTGAAATTAAAAACGGTCTTCAACAGGGAGCGGTGAACTCGCCGATCCTCTTCAGCATTTACACCAGCGATCTGATAGGTAGCCTATCCCAGGCAATTGCGTATGCCGACGACCTGATTGCGTACAGAACTGCCCCAAAGGTCGAAGTCATTAGAATTCTCTTGCAACGTGACTTCGAGAAGATTCAGCGATATTGCGATGACTGGAAACTGAAAATAAATGTCCAGAAATGCGAGACAATTCTGTTCCGGACCTCGTTGGCCGGGGCCACGAGGGATACGCGCAAGAATTGGCGCAAGATGGTCATCGTTGGGCCCCACGGACAGCGATTAACGAGCAAAAGTGAAGTGAAGTACCTCGGTATCTGGTTGGACCAGTATCTGTATTTCGACAGACATATAGATGCTGCTCTGACTAAGGCCAGAGGAGCCTTCGCTCTGACGAAACGGCTGTTTTACAGCAGTCGGCTTGACCCCAGAGTGAAGGTAATTTGCTACATGGCCCTCATACGGCCGATGATCGTTTATGGCTGTCCAGTGTGGTTCAACGTTGCACCATCTCAAATGGAGAAGATTCGGGTGTTCGAGAGGCAGTGTCTTCGGCGCTGTCTCGGTTTGCATCGGACTCCGGAATCTTCTTATGTACATTACTATTCTAACGAGGTTCTGTACAACGAGGCTCGGATCAACAGAATTGACAATTTCGTGATAAAACTTATTCGGGGTCACATTGCGAGAGCTATGACTTCGACGAATAATTTGATCTTTGGGGCGTTCTATCCGAACGACGAATATTTTGATAGTGCACGCTCGAGCGGCTTCATTCCACCTGAGGCATTCCTCCACCTAGATAAATGCGGTCTGATACAGGACAGATTGGCGATCCCGCTAATCTACCACGTCAGGCGGAGAACCGTCGATCGGCGGCTCCTTTACCATCGAGACGTCCTCGCACAGGACGGAGCAGAGCTCCTCCGGTTCAGTAGGGCTGTGTCCGAACGGGACCGAATTGATAGGGTGAAGCAGGAGCACCAGTTCTGGTGGCTTCAGTCAGCACTTGATAATGGGTAGTCGGGGTGGGGTTTAAAGCCTTGGCCGGCTTGCATACTTTTTTTTTAGTCTAAGGGTTGTGGGTTTAGGTTTAAGTAGAGTAGGCATGCATGGTGGCACATACATTGACAAGGACAACAAATATAAAATAAAAAAAAAAGGATATGAAAAAAAGAAAAAAAAAACGAAATAAATAAAAAAAAAAAAAAAAACGAAAAATGTAAAAAAAAAAAATAATAATACAAAAAAATGAAATAAAAATGATAGAGATTTGCTGCTGTGGTTGTTCTAGTTCGTAAGTAGTTGTTAGGTAGCCTTGACACTGTTCAATCAGTAATAGTGGCCGTTCTTCATAACATTGCCATCGACCAAAACGAACCCCAACCGCAACCGTCACCGGAGATGTGTGATTTTGCCAGTATGCTGGCCGCTACAGATGTTCCTTCAGATACGCTTTTGGGACCAGCTTCCGCAACTACTCATAATGTTCGCGCTCGATTGGTGCGTTCATATTTTCTGTCAATGTTAGATAGCTAAATATGATATTTTAAAAAACACTGGTCGCTTCAACAAACTTCATTTAATAAATAAAATCTTATAATAAAATATTTTACATTTAATTTAATTTATATTCATTTTTTGTCGCCGCGGTTAAGAGTGGTACGGGATTCAATCCAGAAATTAAAGAGGCCAAACGGATTCGATTAATCTCTTTTTCATGTCCTTAAGCAAGTTTTGAGCGCTCCAACTCATGGCAGAACGTTCTCGGTCATATTCAGCCTTTTCGCCATAGAGAATATATAATACCTAGAGTCGCGACCTTTTCCTCCCTTGCCGAAAACACCCTCAAAATTTTTCTGAGGTGAACTCTCACAATCCTCTCTTTTTTTTCGTGGCCGTGAACCTGTGTAAGAGGTGACAAAAGAGTGAGCACTCAGCCGTGACAAAAATTTTTTCCTGATGCACAAACCCAAAGTGACAGACTTCCACCACAGCAAATACGAGACTAAACGCACGACTTTTTTTTTAAGATTTATTAAGATTTTTGATACAAATATTGGTAAATTATAGTGCAATTATATGTTAAAAGTGCAAAGAAACAATATAATGTATTTATTTTTCATATTACATGCATTTTTTGTATGTTTAAGTTTTTTTTTGAAAATTCTGAGCTCAACGGAATCTTATTTTCGAAATCTGAGCCCATGAAACCCACCTCGACTCCAACCTGAGCATTGTATCTAACTCAGTGCGAATGTATGGGTGCAGTTTCTCATTTAAAAAGCATTGGAAAACTAACACATTCTCACTGGGTTAGTACAAAACGACCAAAATGCAGCTTGTAGGCAAAAAGAGAGCGAACACCCAAAGTCGTGACTCTAGGTATTATATAATCTCTATGCTTTTCGCATTCAATTTTTGCTCGTTTGAAATCTAACGCAGCCTTTTCATGCTCAAATTGATAGCGTTCTTTACTTACTACTTCCTTTCGGCATGTTTTTGCTTCTCTTCCGATAACTTACTTTGAATTTCATCTCTGTCCATTTTTCGTCGACGGCATTGCAACAACGGGTTTATCGTCTTCTTTAATTTTGTGGGATTCACTCTCTCCCAAGTTTCATCACTTACTGGACCTCTAACTGACAATGGCGACCCTGTATTTAGGTTTTTGGTCGTTTTTGAATCTCTGACTTGGCAGTTAAAAGTGACCTCGCCGGTCAAAAGTGTTTTATTACTTTTATCCAAAGCATCGACTACAATGACATTCGAATTCTCATCTTCCATATTGAGACAAAAGGTAACATCGTCCATAATTATATCGTCCAAAGAAATATATTCCGTTTGATCGGTAGGTGTAGTGATTTTATGGCAATCGTATTCCAATGGCCGATTTGTTGGCCGTTGTACAGTCACTATCACCTACAACCGCAGGAAGACCTTAATGTCGAAGTAGTCAAAAGTACAACTAATTCTTGCATAGCTTCACTTAATGGTGGTGGTTCTTTTTTGGGTGGTCCACCACCTGTCTTTTTCGCATCTCTTGAGAAACAAAATGCTAGATCTCTTAACGTTTGCTTTATTTTAATATACTTTTCGCGAAGAGATTTAAGGTTTCTTTGCTTTAAACAAATAAAGAGATACATAGTACGATATGAACATACAAAATATCGCATCGGGTACTTACACATCCTGGTGGTGCAACATTGAATGCACCATGCCTTTTCTTTATCACGGTTGGTTACCTTGTCTGTCTTTTTATTTTCTATTAATCATTTGTACAAAAGAGCATTTTTTACCAACCAATCCTCCTCTTCGGAAGTATAAAGCACTTTTGACATTCTTTTTGTTGTTTCCTTGCAATTCATGTTTATTATTATTATTTTTTTTTTTTAATTTACTTCAACAACTCGTTTGCTTTTCAAATTAAAAACTGACATAATTTGTATTGACTGTCACAAATATTCCCAAGGATATTTTCAAAACTGAAAATTGGCCAACTTTTGTTTTTTAAACTCGTGAGTTTTGAAAAAAATATTGAACAAAATAGATTCTTAATTCTTGTTTTAAGTCTCGAGTTTGAGTCAACTCTCAAGTTTGTTAACTTGAGAGTTTGCTTCAAGTTGAGCAATAGTGAACAAAATCGGCCTTACATAAGCAAATCAAACTTGCGCACTTTAGCAATTTATTATAATTAATAATAATTATTATTATTATAATTATTATCATTATCATTATTATTATTATTATTATTATTATTATTATTATTATTATTATTATTATTATTATTATTATTATTATTATTATTATTATTATTATTATTATTATTATTATTATTATTATTATTATTATAATTATTATTATTATTATTATTATTATTATTATTATTATTATTATTATTATTATTATTATTATTATTTTTATTATTATTATTATTATTATTATTATTATTATTATTATTATTATTATTATTATTATTATTATTATTATTATTATTATTATTATTATTATTATATTATTATTATTATTATTATTATTATTATTATTATTATTATTATTATTATTATTATTATTATTATTATTATTATTATTATTATTATTATTATTATTATTATTATTATTATTATTATTATTATTATTATTATTTATTATTATTATTATTATTATTCTTATTATTATTATTATTACTATTATTATTATTATTAATATTATAATTATAATTAAAAAATAGTATAATAATACATATTATTACAAAGGGCGATCATTGAATTCACAAGTATTAAAATATGTATTTGAACCTGATTAAAAACAATGGATGTAAGTAAACACAACAGCCGTCAGATTTTTGTTTAAAAAAAATTCTACAATTTTTCTGAATGAATTCAAAAACCATTAGTGTTGCAGCTGTCGATAATCAACAAAACCAACAGCATCAACAGGAAATACTTTTACCAATTAATACTTCCAGAATAACAATTGCAATATCTGCTTCCCCATCCGTCGCAATCTCAATCTCAGCTTAAAATGATGTATTCAATACATGAGCTGCCAGAAGTTGTAAATTTGACAGCTGATGCTTCGGTTGTCCTGGGTGTAAGTTGCGGAATTGCTGAAACAACCGTGTCAAAGGCTGATATCAAATTCATATATGGTTACGCAGGAGGCAGTGGATATTATTCACCGTTTAGTGGGCCAAGTTCTTTGTCTGGTTCACCTGCTTTGGGAAGAAGAAAACGCTACACTAATATATCCTTTAATTGTTCTAGTCAATTTAATAATAACAACACTGGATTAGACATGGAGTCGTTATGGGATATGTTAAGAAAGGTGAGAGTGAAATATATTTTCATTTAAATCCTACAAAATCTTCACAAACCTGTTCATCCAATATCTTTTGTGTTTGCGCTTTTGTAAAAATCGAATTCAAAGTCTGCACAGGCCTTTACATTTCGCCGATTTTTCATATTTGGTTTGTTCCGTTCGATATTCGTGTACTCAAAAAGAGTATGAAAAATAAGTGAATCTTCTAGATAAATCAAAATATATATAGATATAAAGCTAATTCGTTAAATACTTGGTTAGCTTTTCAGTTTACAACCGGTTGACCGATTTTCTAAATTTTAATTTTAAACTGAAGAGGAATAAGAGTTGAAGGTTTATAACAATTTATCATAAAAAAAGTCAGGACAGGGAAAACTTTACCCGCAAGATGTATTATCGCAGTCCTGAGATCACTGCTCACCGGGAGCTGTTATTATAAGATTAGATTAGATTACATTTGATTTCATTTTCATTTTTTCTTAACATTATTTATAAATTACAAAATCAGAACTAGCATTGCAATTTCGTTCGCCAGGTTGACAAGATAAAATTAATAAAATATAAAGCTTATTGGTTCTACGGTAATGTTAAAAAGCAAGAAATTATTTATCAAAAAACATAAGTAGGTACGTTTTTTCCTTTTGACCCGTATCTGTTGAAGATGTGAGTTGCTCTTGCTTTCATTTTTATTTGTGAGATTTTTCTGATGATTCTTTGGTATGTTTTAGGTCAAGTAGAAAAATCCAACCGAATTACTTGCAATACCAGCCGAACGAGGCCGTAGAAGACACCAGTTCAGTGACAGATCACAGATGGAAAACCATAGGGCGGACACGAAAGCGAGATAATGCTGAAAAGGTTGATATATCGAAGACTTCCTAATCGCCGATAAAAGTCAGAAACTTGTCGATTTGGAGAGAAGTTTTGAGGCTCAATTAACATAAGAACTGTCGCTAGGATTTCATACTTAAATTATCACAATGTTAAATTGTTTTACAGCTTGAACAATAAATACGTGTCAAAAAAGAAGCTAAAGCGGACAAGTTCTTTGTTAGACTTCTTTTCGTTTTCGCGAGAATTAGAAAAAGAATCTTAAAACAGACTACCTTGTATAAATCCAACCAAACCAATTCGAGATATTAGAATTAGAATCTTGATTGTGGGCAAAATAATTACTGCCCGCTGCGCCTTGAAGCAACTATGGCTTTTGAAAGAACATAAATGTACATATATGATTCTAAATACTTTGTCTGTGCCTCAGTGCCTGAAACATATATTGTAAAGGTATTTTAGGCGTTTTTGGAATCACTCAAATACCTTCCGACTCAAATTCATATCACCACTTTCAATTTCGCCTACTTCCACTTCCATTTGCGGATCCTTCTAATAAAAATTAGTAAGTGTGTCTCATTTGTCCAGACAAAGGCCCCCACAAAGTTCTTTAATGAACAAGAACCAAGAAAAACATTTACGGCTTAAAATTAAAGGAACAAGGTATGGAGTGTAACTGAAAATTACGACAAATCGGAAAGTCGGTATAGGATGGTACGTAGGGATGAAGAGGAGGTGTGGAAGTTAAAAACGTGATTAGCTGACCGCAGCATTCTGTTAACGGGATTGAAATGGGCGTAATTGGTCCTGTGAGCAGAAAGCTCAGGGGAACAGTTCTCAGATTGCGCGGATTGGTGTTAAATGAGAGCATATAGCTCCTGTAGCTAATTGATGGATAAAAATAATCTCCGCAATTTCTAGGTGTTTTTCCAAAGATGTGAGTTGTATAATATGCAGACGTTGTTCGTAAGGAGGTAATATGAGGGGATTGTTCCAGGGGAGGTTACGTAACGAGAACCGAAGGAACCTTTTTTGAACAGCCTCAATTCGCAGGGAATGGGTTTTATGGTAAGGAGACCTACTATGCTGGCGTATTCTAGAATAGGTCTAACAAATGTTGTAAACAAAGCCTTTGTCACATAAGGATCATTAAATTCTTTTGACCACCTTTTAATAAAGCCTAGATCTGAATTTGCCTTTGAAATTATTGACTCGCAGTGAGATCTGAAGTTTAGCTCTTTATCACAAATTATACCCAGATCACGAATGAGGGTGACAATTGGTATAACTACGTTGGAAAAATGATAAGAACGCTGTAAAGAAGGGAATCGTTTGCGGGTCAAGGATTGGCATTTGTTGACGTTAAGTTCTGGAAAATGTTTGTTGCACAAAGTAATGAAGACATTCAGATCATTTTGAAGCAGTGAGAAGTCGGATTCGGAAGGGAATTTTTTAATGATCTTTATGTCATAGGCGTAGATCGGGACAGTTGAGTGAGTAATAATGTTCACAACAACAACAAGGGGGCCATGGTGCCTACCTTGAGGGAAACCTGAAGAAGCGACGAAAGGATTGGATAAGTACTTTCTGAACAGGACTCGATATAGCCGGTCCGACAAGTATGATTTACCCATTAGATGAACGAACGAGGAAAACCAAAGGTTCCAAACTTAAAGTAAACTATTTGGTGATTAATTTTATCAAATGCTTTGCTGAAGTCGTTGGTTATTACATGGACCTCGTAACCTTTTTCCATATCATTAAGAGACTCAGACACAAATTGGGTTAAATTCGTTGTAGTAGACCTTCCTTTGATAAATCCGTGCTGATCTAATCATAGATTTAACATGAAAGAAAATCGAGTCATAGATTATGGATTCGAAAAGTTTGGGGATGGCAGAAAGCTTGGCTATTGGGCGATAGTTAGAAATATCGTTCTTATAATCTTTTTTGTGGATGGGGAAGATGTAGGAGCGGAAGGAAAAATAGCTTGAGAAAGAGATAGACGAAAAAGAGATGCTAGAGGGCCATTGGGGTGAGGGACACATTTTTTAGAAGTATGGCGGGAATTCCATCGGGACCAGGAGAAAAATCATCCTTGAGTGAATTCAACTTATCAATAACTGAGAAATTGCATATGTTGAGCAATGAGAGCGAGGAGCCCGCAAAATCTGCACCACCGCAAATAAATTGTCGAGTAATCCAGCTGATAGGCGTTGGTTCGATTGGAATTCCTTCAGGACCTACGAGAAACTCTTCAAATGCTGGCTGTGGTTCCGGGTACGCCTTGCAAGCAGATTTCTAGCATGTGTTTGAATGTGATTCTCACAATAATTGTCGTTAGTCTTGCAGCGGTCATCGCAGTAGGGGCAGCAAAGCTCCGGTCGTCGCTGTGTGAGATCATGTCGTCCCAGCAACGATTGTGTGAAGAACTTGGCATTGCACACTTGACAAACGTGTCTTTTCGGCGGTGTGGATTTTGAGATGCAGATTGAGGCAACTCTGTGTTGTATACGTCCTAAACAAGGGCTATTTTTCAATGCGAAACCAGAGAGGATCTCGTTTCTTAACTGAAACAAATTTCACACTGGAAAGGCTTCTCTCCCCAATGGGTGGCATTATGATGCAGCAGATAGCATGGGATAGTTTCTGCATCTTCAAGCCACAAACAAAGCACTGGTGACTGCGTTTCGAGCACTCCTCGGCCTTGAACATCTCGTCACCGGGATTTGTATGAATTTGCACCTGTGATTTGAGGAGATCACAAATGCTGTCGAGCTCCTGATCGTTGGTGTGGTGCTGGTGTGCGAAGAAACCAGCTTTGGATGTGAAGATTTTTGAACAAACTGGTCAAATGTAGGATATGTATGAATGTCCAGAGCCCTTGTTGACACAAAACACTCGTAAGCTCGAGCTGGCCTCTCTGGTGCAGACACATGTGCTCTTGTGGGTTTTGCTTGTGGCAATGTTTTCCCTGCATATGTTACACTCAAAGGGCTTTTCTTTGGTGTGCGTTCGATGGTGTCTAGAAGAATTAACTGGAATTAGTTCTCAAGACATTTGAGGTCTAGGACTCGCTTTAAAAGATCATACTGCCTCTTGTCCGCTCTCCTTTGAAAATGATCTCCTTGAAGGTCTTCTCCTTGCTTGGATTTATGGTGTCAATGACTTTCACAGTGTTTACCACTGGTCCAGGTGATGGAGGCGCATTGGTGATTCCAAAACAACGTGTTTTACGTTCACATTTCTCATGGACTCCTGAAAACTTTTCAACTACTTACAGCTCCATTACTTTGCCTTTGAGATCATCCCTTACAGGGTGATTCATTGCCAGATTGCAATTAAGACTACTCAGTTTGGTAAAGGTACACGGAATCTGTTTGCAACATTGACGGCGTTGAGCGGATGAGTTCGCTGAATGTGGACAACGAGGTTGTTCTTTTGAAAGAAGCTAAAATTAATTACCTAGAAAATATTTCTTTTGTCAAAAATGTGTTTACCTGAAACTGCATAAAGGACATTTGAAATCCCTGACTCCTTGAGATGCAGGAGCAAGTGTCTATCCATCGAAGACTTCTGTGTGAATCCCTGTTCACATTGTGTGCACTGAAATGGCTTGGCTCCAGTGTGGCAGACTTCATGCCTCCTCAGCAGGCAGTGTTTTGTGATTTTTTTGTCGTAACATTGGCAATTGTATTTGCCGTTCACGAGTTTTGATGTTTTTCGCATTTTTTGTTGTGCTTGACCATGTGCTGCTGGAAGTAGCGCTTCAAGTCGAACTCCTCGTAGCAGCAATTGCACTTGATTGTTTGATGTGCCTTCAGATGATCCCTAAAACAAGAAATTCATTTAAAAACATTTTACACTCGGGACACTGTTTATTGGTGCTAATGCTGGGAACATACGAAGCCAGATAAAGAATCAAACTCGATTCGAAATTAAACGACGCCGGCCACTTTCGACAGCGGAATTCTTTGGTTGCAATGTGTTGAACACGTCGATGCAGGCGAAGGGCATGAGTTATCGACGTTGATGGAGCGATGGAGCTGGTGTTGCGACAGGAGAAAAAAACTACCCCAGAGGCCTGACCATTAATGAACAACAGGTCTCAGGAATAGGACTTAGACCGATTAAATTGGCAACGGTATGTCATCGTCCATTCCGGGAACAGTGAAACCGTTCATTTCGAAGGTGTAGAGTCATTTTTGGTTTCGTTAAATTGGTAGAGAAGTCCATTGGGCGTCGTTAGCTCCACGGGCAATGCGATAAACAAATCCGTGTTGTTTGGAGATTTTTCAATTTTTTATTACTTTATTCTTTTTGAGATTGTTTACTTTAGGCCGTGTGCGAATTGCATCAAAAAGTGGTTAAAACTTGATGTTTGGATACATTTTGACAGTTCGCATTGAATAAAATGTGTTAAAAATTAGACTAGCTGCGGAGCATGCAAAGATATGGTGAATTCATCCATTTTTAACCACAATTCATCCAAATCGCACACGGCCTAAATCTTCATTCATCTTTTGATTTAAATTGTTATTATTACAGACGCCAAAGACTTTAGACCCATCAGTCTAACATCGTTCATTTTGAAAACTATTGAGAGGTTGATTGATATGCACATCCGATATACCTTGAAACCGGGTTGTATATTGGAATCTCATGCCTAAACAAAACGAAAAAGCGTTGAAACCGCACTACATCATTGAAAAATCACCGAATGATAAGGAATACACCCTTGCAACGTTCTTGGATATTAAAGGAGCCTTCAATAATGTAACGAACGAAATAGTAAAGCAAGCTTTGACCGACCACAAGGTCGAAAAAGCAATGAGAGAGTGGATTATGTGTATGCTTAGAAAGAGGCAAATCAACTCAATGTTAGCAGACGAAAAGGTGAGAGTATCCACATCCAGGGGCACCCCATAGGGGGAGTCCTCTCACCGCTACTCTGGGTTCTTGTCATGAATGGCATACTCTCTAAGCTGAAGTCAATTGGAGTAAAAATACTAGCCTACACTGACGATCCTGCATTGCTAGCGACTGGCAAGTTATTATCCACTATCAGCGAACAGACCTCATATGCGCTCTCGTTGGTAAGTAAATGGACTTGGAACTTTGGGCTGACAGTCAATCCAGCTAAGACAGAACTAGTGCTGTTTACTAGCATACGTAAAATACCCGATGTTTAAGTACCTTCAATTGAAGGCTGTCCTCTTAAAATTTCTGATCATGCAAAATATCTCGTTTTGATCATAGACAAAAAACTAAAAAGGCATCGATCGCCTTCTAATCCTGCAATAGAATTTTCTGGGAAAACCTGGGGCCAAACCCTAAAATTATCAGATGGATGTATTCGGCAATAATTAGACTAATACTTACCTATGGCAATCTGGTTTGGTGGAATGCTTTAGAAAAGAGCACGAACCTCAAAACTTTGACAAAAGTTAGACGGCAATAATAATAATCCACAACTGCTGGACTGGAAGTTGCCCTCAATTTGAAACCCCTAGATCACTTTGTTCAAGGGTCTGGATAGATAACATACTGTTATATAATTAAGGTTTCATACCTCTCTCTTATACTGTATATATATATGTTATGCATTCTATTATACTATTGCTCTAATGTATTTAAATTATGATCCAATGAATCAGTTTAAAATAAACTTTATTAAAGAAAAGACGTCTTTATTTAATATGGTGTCAGGTGTAATATAATAATTATTGTCAGTTGTAATTTTATAATGCCTGCTAAAAAGGATCCCAATGAGGAATCTAATGAAGATCAAATACAAAGTGTGGTTCCAGCACAAAGTTTTTCGTCTTCGATGCCACACATTAATCTTAAAAGTACGTGGGTCCAGAATCATTTGAAATTTTTAATTCCTTTAACTTGGACTTGGATCAGGTTGAGTACAATGTATTAATCAACAAATTCAATAGTTATTTTTTGCCGAAAAAAAAAACTATAGAGTGATATAATTTCTTTTCTCGCTCACAAAAAATCGACGAAAGCATCGACTCATATACGTCACAGTGTTAAAAAATTTTAGTCTAACTTGTGAATTTGGAATTCTAAGAGAAGCTCTCGTACGGGATATTTTTGTCTGCAGCCTGAACCCAAAGTATGCCTACATAAAAGAACGACTTCTCAGCGAAGGAGATATCCCGTTTCCCGTTGGAGAAAGCCGTTGATATTTCAAGAACATGTGAAATTACCAAAGAACACTCACAACAACTTCTACAGGAAAGCAGTCAAACAGCATACATATAGGTGCTCTCAACAAATATGATACTCGGCACTCATACAACAATAGCAATAAATTAAGAAAAACGTCACACATGCAAACAACGTCGCAGCAACCACAATAATTGTTCGAGGTGCGGTGAAACTCACTGGTTTAGGTGCTCTGCATTAGGAGTCACATGCAACAAGTATGGGGGAAAAAACCACTTTGCCAAAATGTGCCGTTCCAACAATAACAACTTATGCATCCGAAATGTCGAAGCCGAGTCAAACACGTCATCAGATTCCGAACTGCTCTTCATGGGACTTCTTAAAGCATCGTCATTTTCACTGTCTTGGGATATATATTATATACCTAAATATCAACGGAACTAAGCTGAAATGTCAACTCGATACTGGTGCACAAGGCAACGTAATGTCAAATAAAATATTTTGTCAACTGGGCTTAAATCGTTCTGATATTCAACAAACATCAAGTCGTATTCTTACATTTAGTAAAGAGATTCTGCCAATTATTGGCCAAATCGAAATTAAGTGTTTTTATCATGATAAAGAAAGTGTTATAAATTTTTATATATCTGAAATTGATTGTCGCACGGTATAAGGATTAGCAACGTGCATCGATATGAATTTAATCAAACGACAAACGGGTGAATGAGTTGAATCTTGAAGAAGGTAAATGTGAAAATCCATTTAATCTAAATAAACACAAAATTGAATTTCTTAATAGTTTTGAAGACTTATTCAATGGCTTAGGTTGTTTAAAAAATAAAATTCATTTACAGTTAAAACCCGATGTGAAACCAGTGATTGATTGTCCGCGACGAATACCATTCAGTCTCATGAAACCTCTTAAGAAGGAGCTCAAAAGAATGGAAGATTTAGGAGTCATTGTCAAAGTCGAAGAACCAACCGAGTGGGTAAGTTCAATTGTGTTAGTTCAAAAACCCAATGGAAATTTAAGATTGTGTCTTGACCCTCGAAATAAATAAGGCTTTGCTTAGGTCACATTTTCAATTTCCTCACATAGACGAATGCAAAGCTCGGGCTGCAAACGCAAAATTTTATACCATCCTTGATGCAAATTCTGCCTTTTGGGTGCTGCCTCTTGATGAAGAGTCTTCTAAACTCTGCACCTTTCTGACTCCTTATGGAAGGCATTGGTTCTTAAGGGTTCCATATGGCATTAATGTAGCACCCGAAATCTTCCAATCCCAAATGGAAGAAAATTTTAAAGATATAGAAAATATTTTGATATATATGGATGATTTCCTAATATTTGGTTCAACTATCGAAGAACATAATGAAGCACTCAAGCATGTGCTTGAGAGAGCAAGATCGATAGGTCTTAAGTTTAACTTAGCCAAGTCAAAATTTCTTCAAGACGAAGTTAAGTTCATAGGTCATGTCTTTAGTCCAAAAGGAGTGAGTCCAGATGAAAACAAATTAAAAGCCATTTTCGAAATGCCACGTCCAGAAAACGTTCCTGACCTCCAAAGATTTTTGGGAATGGTCAATTATTTAGGATCTTTCGTTAAAAATCTATCCGTGCAAACTTCAAATCTGCGTCAATTGCTAAAAAAAGAAGTTTTATGGTATTGGACTTGTAAGCACGAAGAAGAATTCAAAAATCTTAAAACTCTTATCGTCAATGCTCCTATTCTCACCTACTACGATCCGGAAAAACCACTTACGCTATCTGTCGATGCTTCCAAGAATGCACTAGGCGCTGTGATTTCGCATTATTCTTCTCCGATTTCTTATGCTTCTGCGACCTTGACGTCAAGTCAACAAAATTACTCGCAAATCGAGAAGGAACTTTTTGCAATCCTCTTTGGTTGCAAAAAGTTCCATCAATACACATTTGGTCGCCACGTAGTTGTAGAAACAGACCATAAGCCATTGGTACCTTTGTTTGAACGTCCATTATATAAAATCCCTGTGCGTCTACAGAGGTTTATGCTTAGTCTTCAGTCATACGACTTAGATGTAGTATATAAACCAGGAAAGTATCAGTGAAAATACACTAAAACATTTTGAACAAGATCTACGTCTCCATTGTTACCTGTTAACTAAAACCTTGTCCGCATCCGAATCGAAAATAAATGAGATCCGTTGTGCAACATTGAATAACAACGTACTGTCTAAAGTCAAAAATTACCACAAAGATGGTTGGCCCTTATGTAAAAAGTCAGTTGATCAATTGGCCATGCCGTACTTTAACATTCGGAATGATCGTCAAGTCATCGACGATTTATTTTTTAAATGTAACCGTTTGATCATACCACAGTCTCTTCGCCATGAAATGCTCCTACTTCTATATGAAGGTCATATGGGCATCGAACGTTCCAAGAGCCTGGCAAAAGATTACATGTTCTGGCCAAACATAAATCAAGACATTTATAACATTGTCAGCAACTGTGAAACCTGTGTTCGTCACAGGAATGCAATTCCTAGGGAACCGTTACATCCTCACGAAGTCATTTCAATCCCATGGTTCAAAGTTGGCATGGATTTATTCGAATTCAAAAAGAAGAACTACCTTTTTGTGGTCGATTACTTTTCGAAGTACATAGAAATTGCCCTGCTGAATAACGGATATACAAGTTGTTTAGTTGTCACACATCTGAAGTCTATTTTTGCCCGCCATGGTATCCCAAAAGTTATGATAAGTAACAATGGGCCACCATTCAGTTCTGATGAGTTCAAAAAATTTGCTCTCGAATGGAACATTGATCACCTAACATCAAGCCCATATCTAGCTAGATCTAATGGACTTGCCGAAAGGTCTATACAGACAATAAAAAAGTTATTTTCAAAATGCGAAGAAACAGGATCCGATCCTTATATCGCTCTTTTTTATTATAGAACAACCCAAAAAGGAAACATGAGTTCTCCTTCTGAGCTGTCAATGTCTCGCAAACTCCGCACAAAGCTTCCGGCTATACAAAATATATTTAAACCTGAACTAGTAGACATGCAAAAATATGAAAAACTTGCAAAGGAAAAACAAAAGCAAACCGAAACTTATTATAATCAAAGCACAAGAACACTTAATCCATTGAATGTCGGGGACCGCATTTTCTACAAGAAAACGCCAAATTCGAAATGGTTTCCTGGAACAGTAGCTTCCAATTGTCGAGAACTTCGATCTTATGTGGTTTGTGATAATGATGGTACTCATTACAGGAGATCTCGTCAGCACATTTTTGAATCTCCAGTCGACGTAAGCGCTGAGGAAAATAAAAGTTACGAGTCACACAATCAATCATCTGATGAAACACTGGGTATTCAAAAAGAAACTGTAAGTTCTCCGCAATCGTCAGCTAATAATAATTTTGTCACTACTCGTGTTGGAAGGGAAAGCAAAAAATTTGGTCATTCCGTCGTTTGAATTATTATCCTTAATTATTTGTAAGTCAAAAGATTTGGTCATTCCGTCGTTTGAATTATTATCCTTAATTATTTGTAAGTCAAAAATTTTCTTGTATATAACTTTATATAAAATAATTTGGTATACCTGTTAACTTCTTGAATTAAAACTTAAAATTTAAAATTTTAAATGAATTTGTAATAAATTGAAACTTTAAATAACTAAGAATTATAACTCTTATAAGATATTTAAATAAATAAAATCAAATGAAATGCTTTTTGTAAAAAACTATAAAAAATATTAAGAAGCTAATGTTAATTGAGAATATTATAATTATATACTTGCAATATGTATCTCGAAAGGGAGATGTTATATAATGAAGGTTTCATACCTCTCTCTTATACTGTATATATATATATGTTATGCATTCTATTATACTATTGCTCTAATGTATTTAGCTTATGGTCCAATGAATCAGTTTAAAATAAACTTTATTAAAGAAAAGACGTCTTTATTTAATACATACCATACTCATCAATAGCTATCTATACGGATGGATCTAAGATGGATACTGGTGTAGGTGTTCTCAAGTAAACCGACTCGCTTAGACTTCGAGACTACATTAGTGTCTTCCAAGCGGAGGTCCTGGCAGTGACAACAGCTGCTAAACAGGTATTATTGATGGCGTTACCACGGGCTGATATCATTTTTGACATTGATAGCCAAACGGCAATAAAAGCGATTACTGCAACTGAGGTAAAATCAAAGCTTGTTTCATGCTGCCGCGAAAAGTTTAAGGTTCTTGGCACACAGCATAACATTGCCTGTATACCAGGCAACGAGAAGGTCGATGAATTAGCAAGACTAGGATGAATGCTTGACGTAAGCCAAGCTCAGCTAGTCAGCATCCCTGTCACTTAAAGCAGGAAATTTCAAATAGAATAACTATTACGGCCGATGAAAGGTGGAATCTTCTTGACACCTGCGGCACTAAAAGAAAGATCTGGCCCTGCTTTAACAGACAAAGAACGGAAAAAGTTATACAATTAAACAAGATATCACTTCGATCTGTTGTAATTATAATCACCGGACATAATCTGTTAGGAAGTCATAGGTAAGAAAAATATGAGAATCAGTTCAGATGATCTAAGCAGAGGATGCGGTGATGAGGAGGTGCATGAAGACACTTCACACTTTCTATATCACTGCCCCGCACTTTCCCACTAAAGGAAGAAATTACTCGGCAATTATTTCTTCGGGGACTTAGAAGATCTCTCTAGTACTCCAGTAACTTACATTTTGAACTTCGTCAATGCCTCCAAATGGCTTGATTAACTGATCACATAGGTTTTTTTTATTAGCTTGAGTAGCAACACTCACGGGATCTGTATAAATCTAAGTGTGACGGTAACGACATCAACTGTCAGCCCCTCAATCTAACCTAACCTAAAACGAAGTACTTTGTGGGCTGTAGTTGGACTCATTGCTTTTTATAGTGTGCAGGAGCTCAGCTTTCAATATGTCGTCTTCGACCGGGATGTTATTTCTGCGAAGCCAACTCTATATTCCATCTTTCCTAGTGGCCAGTATATGGGACTTTATTTTTTTTTTTTCGAGTGATATAAAACAATGTCTAAAACGATGACCTACCTAGTTGGGTTCAATTGGTGTAAGTATACACCTTCCCATTCATATCTTCATGTTTTTCACCACTGTTTCCTGACACGAAGCAAAATAGCCAGTCGTTGTCAACAAACCCTGTTGAGCTTCCTACGTGGGCAATGATTAATCTGTTTCTTTTAGCAGATAGTGATTTCAATCCAGTGGACAATGGACATCCCCTCATGATGGGTGGATGGATTCCATTAAAATTATTCGGCTTGCTGCGGATAGCTTTAATTCACATTCAAATGAGAATTTAGGCCACGTCTTAAAATGAATTAACGCCGTATTACTTTAGTTGTGATTCGAATGTAAATTTAAGCCATAGACAGATTATAACGTTAATTCATATTTGAATGAGAACTAAAGTCACTGCGGCTCTAGTTAATATGGCCTTTGTTCGTGGCAACTCTAGCAAGGTTGTACCGACTTAAAAAGCATGCACAACCACTTTGCTAAAAATCATCACATGATCAAATGCATAGTTTACGATTCTATGGGGAAAATAAGATGTCCACATTTTTGGCCATTTCCCTCCCTGGTGTCGGTTCAAATAAACACACTTTTATTGAAATCACTTGTATTTACTACTGACAATGGAAATTGAACATTAGAAAAAAATCAAACAACTGTCGGCTTACTTGTGTACGGGAATATAACCCCTCACATTCGATTTTGGGATGTCTCTGATCAATCTACACGCTCAAGCTTTACGACACACCTTATGCATATCACGCTGTATAGGGGAATTTTGTATTAATATTAAATGTTAATTTGATTTTGATAATTAGAAAGTCATAACTTAATAGAAAAAATAATTTCATAATTTTCATTTTAGCTATCTGAACTGGAACAAAGGGTCATTGAAGCGGAAGAACGCGCTGAAGAGGCAGAAGATAAGGTAAGCAAAAAGAACTCATACAGAAAAAAATTAATGAGCATGAATTATTGTCCAATAATACATTACAGTATGTTTCTATCCTGCGATGTTTACATAACCATTATATTTTGCTACAAGGTGATATAATGAATATGTGCTTCTTGAGCCTTAAAAAGAGGGCATATAGATAACGATAACTTCCTTTGTTGGTTTTTAATTAATAGCATATATACTTACTCACTTACTTACTTATACTTACTTAAGGTAGCGCTACAGTCCAGGTCGGACCAGGGCCTCACTCAACAAACTTCAACAGCCAGCTCGGTCCCTAGCTAGCTGTCTTCATTTTTGCACGCCAAGTTGGTTCAGGTCATCTACCACCTATGTGCTCCACCCTTGTCGCGGTCTTCCTCTTCTGCGATGTCCTTCCGTATTGGATTCGAAGACTCTACGAGCTGGAGCATTATTTTCCATTCGCTCAACATGTTCCAACCATCTAAGTCGTTGGACCTTCACTTTCTATAAAGGTCAGTGTCGCTGTATAGCTCGCACAGTTTTTGGTTGAATCATCATCTCCATTCTCCATTGATGCAGACAGGACCAACAATCACTCGACGAGTTTTTCTCTCCAAGCAGCCCAAAACGTTTTCATCAGATAATGTCAAAGTCCATGTCTCTGCCCGCACCATACATGAGGACCGGGATGATGAAGGTTTTGTACTACTAAATCGCCTTTTAAGACCAAGGAAACAGGGAAGTTCAGCGCTGGTGTTGTTGTCTGAGTTGATAGCGGATCCCAGGTAGACAAAGTCCTTAACAACACGAAGTTAAATCTGTCTATGTTGACGTTTGCTCCAAGACGTCGATGTTGGTAGTCCTTTCTTGTCGACAGCATTAACTTGGTCTTGCTCTTGTTAACCGCTAGACCCATCTTCCTGGCCTCCGTCTCAAGACTCACAAACGCTCCACTGACATCATACTGTGTTCTTTCAATCTTGTCAATGTTGTCTGCGTATCCTAGTAGTTGAACGGACTTTTGAAAGATTATGCCTCTGGTGTTGACGTTGGAGCTTTGAACAATCTTTTCAAGAATGATGTTGAAGAAATCGCATGACAACTTATCGCCTTCTCTAAAACCTTTATCAAAAGCGTCCGTTAGATTTTTTGCGACCATGATAGAACAGCGTGAGTTTTCCATTGCCATCTTACACAGACGGATGAGTTTTTCTGGGATGCCAAAACAAGACATTGCTCTATTTAATTGGTCTCTATACCCATCTCCTAAGTGCGCCTCTGGTAACTATAGTAAAACACAATGCCTTTCGATTTACTATCAGAATGTTAGAGGCCTTCGTACTAAAACCTCAAATATATTTGTTAATTCTCAAAAAATGCCCTACAATCTTCTTGCGTTGACAGAAACTAATCTTTCTCCCGACATAGTATTAACAGTGAACTTTTCACTTCTAGTTTTACTGTTTACCGCAAAGATATCCTAGCAAAGAACCCTTGCAATGAATATAGATCTATAGATCGTAGCGTTCTTTTGGCCATTGATTCCAAGCTTGATTCTTCAGCCATATCCATACATAACACTTCAAACCTCGAACTAAATAAATAAAAATAGAGTGGCGCAACAGCTCTTGAAGAGCCAAGGCCTAAGTGGCTTACTCTCATCAACAATTTTCTAGGTGCGTATGAAGAATTGAGGGGACCTACAATTTTACGCCGATTCCGAACGGCAAAGTTGAGAAGCACTTTTTCATGACAGATTGTTGCACTTTTTATTGCCGAAACAAACGAACCGAAGAGAATTACGATTTATAAGCGACCGACCGAAATATTTATAATAATATTTTCCACCGCAAGAAAGACAACTGAAACCAAGCACGATGGAAGATGTGATGAGTTGACAATTGAAATGGCAAGTTCACAATAAAGTGCAACAGGCAACAAATAAAGTGCTGCCACCGCGACGAGCTCAGTGAGGGGTGAGTTCGAGAATTTATTAATCGAGGAATCGATTAATCGAAAGTTGATTATATGATGTGATTATAATTTTATATCAATTTGATATAAAATTTTGTTAGTGTTGCCACAATGTGGCTAATAAGGGCGCCAGCAATTTTTTTATATGAAACAGAAAAAAGGAAATTGCAAACCTTTCCAAATTGAAACCAACGATGGAATTTGAAGAAAGGAATAAACCAACACGAGTCTGAAGAAGGAAAAAAAAAGATGGCGGATATTTTTGATATTTAGTTTTTCTTTTATTATTAAGGCCGGGGAAACCTTGCAAATGTAGGGGAAAAACCACGGATCTTTTCAATCTCAATTGAAGAAAAATCGAAATACAATTTTTAAAAATTAATTAATTTGACCAAGATGGACCGTTAAGGTCTATTTTCGGAAATATGAAAATTATAAAAAAAATACCAAAGAAAATAACCAATAAACTTGAAAAAAAATAAAATTTCAAGGTAGATACAACCTTTTTTTTATAGTTACCAATCCTCCGAAATTCCCAGAATTTCCAAAAAGTTTTCCAAGTTTCTATTGTCTTCTCGAATTTTCCCAAAATGGCTGTCCAAAAAAAATTCCTTCCAAACACTTCTTATTTGTTATAACCTTTGAGATTCTATTGTCTTCGCTTCTAAGTCTCAGATAAGAGTGACGATTTAGGCTCACCTAGGTCCGAAATCGCCTACCCTTGTTTTTGAATTCGCCGTGCTTTCAGCCTATCTGGAGTGGCGGATCTTCATCACATCATCAACGGCCAGTCATACTTGGCTTAGTTGAGAGCCACTGGTGAGAAGATACTCGCGGTCCTGCTTACTCGCCGTAGTTTCTCTCAAATTATCGAGAGTCATCCTGAAACTCGCCGACATTGGACGATCAGTTTGAGGATGATTCACAATTGTGACAATATTATGTTGAATGAACCTTAAGGTTACAACAAATGAATTTAAGTGAATTTAACTATAACTATAACGAATATTCGAGAAGACTGTAGACAATATCTTGATTAACCCGTATGGCCTTGAATTGAAAACGTTATAAGATCGCGTTATTAGATCGAAAAGAAGTCCAAAATAACTTTGGAAAATAACTCTTAAGAGTCCATCTGGTCTTGAAAAATTACTTAAATAATGAGATTTTCTATGAATTACATATACAAAATTTTATATAAACTTCTTGAAATTACGTTTAAAAAAGTTAAAACATATTTCAACAATAACTAAATTCCTAATAAAAAAAAGTCGTTGGGCACCCAGCCGTTCTTAAAATTTCGCGTCCCGTGTAAATCCACTCGTTTATTTTCAGACCGTCCGTCTGTTTGGCATCACTCCATCCTATTTGAGTTTAAATCAAGTGTGGTTCACAATTATCGATACCTGTGGAAGAAACTTATCTTCACGAAAATGAAAAAGAGAACCATTGTCAGAAGGACTATGGCCGTCCCGCTCTTTCTCATTCTCGTGTGTGAAGATGGTGACATTTGTCAAATTCTATTTTGCTATGGACAATGCATTTTCATTGTTTACAATTCAAAAAGGAAAGTGGATGCAAGTGCATCAAAGTGTTTTATTTTTATTTATAGAAATAGTGGTAACGTTAAATTTTTAACGCAACAAGATGATACTCTTGGAAGTTTTGTCAGTTCTTCACAAGAGAGTTTTGTCAGTTCATCCGTGAAAGATGAGATAAAAACTTTGGGCCCGAGTAGGATTCGAACCCACGACGTTCTGCTTAGCATCCAACGCACCTAACCACTAAGCTACGGACACTACTCAAACCTCGAACTAATATTTATAAAAATAAATATCACTAAACGATGCATGTTTGTTTTATGTTTCTATATTCCCCCAATTCAACCTGTCGTAGTGTATTCTAATTTTGCGGATGCAATTGACTATTAAGATAAGCTAAGTAATCCAGAGGATGATATTATTGTTCTAGGAGACTTCAACCTTCCTCGTCTGTCGTGGTGTGTCTCTGCTGATGGAATTTCTTCTATCCCTAATAGTGCAACTTCCGAAAAGAATATTTTATTCACCGACCGCCTTCAAGCCTCCGGTCTTTTCCAGATGAGCAATATCAAAAACAACTTAGGTAGGCAGCTAGATCTGGTTTTCAGTTCTGACCCTGATAACACAAAGGTTTCTGATAGCCATGTCGTTTTAACGAAACTTGATGCGTACCACCCCCCAATTTGTATAATCTTTGCTTACATTATAATACAAATTCAACTTCCGTAAACCAAATTCTTCTAACTTACTTGATTTTTTATCTGACCAAAACGTCCACGTTGACTTGACCTTAACTTAATTTTATAAAGTGATTTTTGATCTAATCGCACATTATTGCCTTAGCTTCTCATATTCGTTTCCAGATTCACATCCCTCCTCCTCGGATGTGGAACTGCAATGGCAAAATATGATAAGCTCATTAAACTCTGAATTAAACAGCATTGTATAATGGGGAATTAAAAACCGTGTAGAATTTAATGCTTCGAAAACTCAATGCTGTCTTGTATCGTTGAAGCGAGATATACGATATACCCCCTTGCCGCTGTCCATGAGTGGCACTTGCATCAATGAGACCGAACATCTCGAGATTCTCGGCATGTGCATCACCGACCACCTCTTGTGGACCGAGCACATACGCGATGTCGCCAAAAATGCCGCAAGATGTTTGGGTTTCTTAAGACGGTGCAAGAAATTGTTTCTCCCCATCTGATCTGGCTATTATCTACAAGACTTATATCCATCCAAAGCTTAAGTACAATTCCCATCTTTGGGCTGGTGCTCCAGCTACATACTTAAGCCTCTTGGATGGTATACAAAAAAGAGCAGTAAGAATGATTGGTGACAGAGACATCACTAACTCATTCACTTTATTGGAACAACGTCGTAACGTTTCGTGTCTCTCCTTGTTTAACCGTTACTTCTACGGTAATTGCTCTAGTGAAATAGTCAGTGGCATTCCACCCCTTAAACAATTCAATCGTAATACCCGCGCATCCAGGGATGACCATCAGTTTACCCTCCGGCCCAACTTCGGTCGTACGCTCAAGTATAGAGAATCGTTCTTTAGTCGTACTACGCGAATATGGAACTCTCTTCCACACTCTGTCTTTCCCGATCATTGCAGTGTTCAGGAATTTAAGATCAATGCACACCGGCACCTCCTCTCCAACCCCTTCCTTCTCTCCTAAAGCACTCACTGTGACTATGGCATAATAAGGGTAAAAAAAAACCCCTTGAGTATATGTTCATTATAAAAAAAAGTGTTATGACGAAACTGTCTATCCTGTGTACATAATAACCTCGTCAGCACGTAAGTAGTAGACTCCAGTGATCGATTCAAACCAAGATAGCGTCAAAAACACTTCCTCCCAAGCACCCGGATCTTCTAAATTTGAGATGACGCAACGTTTAACAAAACAGGACAACAACCATAAACGTTTTCCGTAAGTCCCAGTACCAACGATGACCATCTTTCCCCAATTCCTCATGCCAGCGAGGTCAATATGCACATTTTACTTACGTTCATATATTTAAAAGGGAAATCTGCAGTGTCTAATCCACACCATCCAACTGTTTGTATAAATCTTGCTTGTCGTTATGAATTAAATACCCGTGCTTTGTTCTGCCTGAGTCCCATATCTCTTCACAAGAGAGCGCATGCTTTCTAGGGGATTCATTCCTGCCATCCATAAGTTATTTTTATGACTATTTTTGTGTACATTGTATTGACTAGTTTTTGGTCCAGAACTTGAAGTAAAGGTGTTTAAAATTTATTTAGTTTGAATTCCAATCTTAATAGAAAAATTAAAAATTGTTAACACATAATCGCTTTAATTTCAAATGGATCAGGACAATGTTTCAAATTGAACATGCGCCTTTGAAGTCCTTAAAAAGTCTTGTGGATTCTATTCATGAATTAAAGAAAGAATTCAAAATGAGGGGTGATTTTATAAGTTCTTTCTTTCTTTTGAAAACTTAACCCTCACTCGGTACATATCAACACAATTTATCTCTGTGCTTCTTTTAAAAGATAAACATTTAATTTATAATTGAGGTAAACCATAACTATAAAAATGAGGACGAAGAGTTTTCACTTAATTGAATAAAAAGTTTTCTCCTCACTAATCTACCTACATTCGTTTTCAACAGTAATTGCTTTGCCGTTCACTTTCTTTGTTTATAAATTGTGAAAAGCATGTTTGACTTCATCAAGTTAAATGTTAGAATATGTTTTCATTACAACCATGACATACGTAAACTTTTGTATAGAAAACTCACGTTATAAATAATTAACTAATGTTATAAAAACAAAGTGTTAATGTCCTGATATTCATATAAACCTCCGAGCTAACAGAATAAAAACAACGATAATATAAGAAGTTCCTTGTGTCTATAATAAAGCATCGAAAATAATACATAAGTAAAAATTATTTTATATGAATATAATTCTGTATCTACAAAAACTAATATATCTACATGCAACTTTAATTGTGTTCGTGTTGTATTGCTTTTTAAGTTTCAATTTTACTGTCTTGCGCATTAATAGACACTGAAAGAAGTAACTGAAATTTTTAATGATTGTTTAAAGCTGTGGAAGAACCATTTTGAAAATATTGCAAGCCCAGGAATTAACAGCCGAAACTAATGGATATGTTCATATCATACTGCTTATATAACTTCCAGAAGTGCAATTAATAAAATCTCTATTGCTTAAACATGTACGTGATAATTTTGAAATGGTTAATAACCAGTGTTTACATAGGAACGTAACATAAACATGTGCATTGCTACATTTCAATTTTCAGAGTTGCATATAAATGAAGTTAAATAGATGATAATATGCGATCACTTCCTAAAATATATGTTTTTGGTTCCTGAAAAATCTTTGTGGATGGACAACTATAGAAAAAAGGTTTGCTAGTTTGAAATTTTCACAGTGCTTTTATTGATAATCATCCTACATACATGATCTAATATAGTTTAAAGAAATTAAAAACACATGTCCATGTTTTTTTTTTGTTACTTATTTACTTACTTATGGTACTTATGGCTCGGTCCTTGGCTAGCTGTCTCCAGTTTCGCACGTCAAATTGGTTCAGGTCCTCTACCACCTGTGTGCTCCACCAGAGTCGCGGTCTTCCTTTTCTGCGACGTCCTTCCGGGTTGGATTTGAAGACTCTACGAGCGGGAGCATTATTTTCCATTCGCTCAACATGACCCAACCATCGAAGTCGTTGGACCTTTACTTTTCTGTCTAGGTCAGTGTCGCTGTACAGCTCGTACAGTTCTTGGTTGAACCTTCGTCTCCATTCTCCATTAATGCAGACAGGACCAAAAATCACTCGAAGAATTTTTCTCTCAAAGCAGCCCAAAGCGATTTCATCAGATGTTGTCATGAAGACCGGGATGATGAGGGTTTTATAGAGTGTCACTTTTGTTGATCGGGAGAGGACTTTACTACTCAATTGCCTTCTTAGTCCACAGAAGCAGCGATTGGCAAAAGTGATTCTTCGTTTGATTTCAGCGCTGGTGTTGTTTTCTGAATTGATAGCGGATCCCAGGTAGACAAAGTCCTTAACTACCTCGAAGCTAAATCTGTCTATGTTGACGTTTGCTCCAAGACGTCGATGTTGGTAGTCCTTTCTTGACGACAGCATTAACTTGGTCTTGCCCTCGTTAACCGCTAGACCCATCTTCCTGGCCTCCGTCTCAAGGCCTCCACTGACATCACGCTGTGTTCTTCCAATTATGTATGTCAATGTCGTCTGCGTATCCTAGTAGCTGGACGGACTTTTGAAAGATTGATCCTCTGGGGTTGGAGCTTTGCACAACCTTTTCAAGAATGATGTTTAAGAAATCGCATCACAACGCATCACCTTGTCTAAAACCTTTTTTGACATCAAAAGCATCCGTTAGGTTTTTGCCGACCATGATGGAACAGCGTGTATTTTCCATTGTCATTTTACACAGACGGATGAGTTTTTCTGGGATGCCAAAACTAGACCTTGCTTTATATAGTTCGTCTCTATAGACGCTATCATACGCGGCCTTGAAATCGATGAAAAGGTGGTAGGTATCGATTTGAAGTTCCTGGGTCTTCTCCAAGATCTGCCGTAGGGTGAATATTTGATCGATGGTGGACTTTCCGGGTCTGAAGCCCCACTGATAAGGCCCTACCAGGTTGCTGACGAAGGGCTTCAAACGTTCACACAGCACGGCAGACAAGATCTTGTAGGCGATGTGAAGGAGACTTATACCTCTGTAATTTGTGTAGTTCAGGGGATCTTCTTTCTTGAGGATCGGGCATACAATGCTGAGGTTCCCTTCGTCGGGCATGCTTTCTTCCGACCAAATGGCGTGGGATAAAAAAAAAAACAAACCGAATCATCTCCAGCTGCTTTGTACAGTTTGGCGGCTAGCCCGTCTGCTCTCGCGGCTTTATTCGGCTTTGTTGGCCTTCTGCACCCAAATTGAATGGTTCTGTATTGCTGGCGCCGTTTTGCTCGTCATCGCCATCATACAGCTTGGAATAGATGTATTTCCATATCCTCAGCACTGAAGCGGTTCCACTATGATGTTCCTATGATGGTCTCTACAGGCTTCAGTTAGGGGTGTATAAGGCCTAGAGGTTTGTTTCACCTTTTTGTAGAACTTTCGAACCTCGTTCCTGTTGTGACATTCCTCTATCTTCTCGATCAGGCTTCCTTTTTTTACTTGTGACATATAGAATATATGGCAATTATTGAATTCGTAGACAAAAAATTTGAGATGATGATGAGATATGACATTACGATGAAGAAGTCGAAAAAAGTGGGTACGGCGATTCCGTCTGTGTGTCTGTCTGGAAGTTTACAGGCATCTATAGCCTTAATTACTGGTCCGATTGACTTTAAATTTGAAAATTAGAGGTTTGAGCAAAAAATCATATCCCAGTTTTTTTTATCTTTGTTTTAAGAGGGTAGCCACCATACGATTTTTTTGGCCAAAAACCAAAACTTTCAATTTTCTCCGAAACTGCTCCTACGATTTTTTTAAACTTCCTCGAGTTTTATTTTCTTAAACATTCATGTATTTTATGCAAAATAAATTTGTTTGTATTGCTCCAAAACGGTACCTCCCATAGAACCGTTTTTTTGTTATTAGGTTTTCTCGAAAAATGAAAGTCCGATCAGGGTAAGTTTTTATTTGAAAGTATTCAAAAAAATTTCATATATTATATTTTTAATTTTTTTTTTTTTCAAAATTCTGTATCTCAAAAACGAATCAATTTTAAAAACATAAATTGAAGTGTAATATTTTTATTAACATGGTCCTGAAAACTGCATACCCAAATTAATTTTAAGACATTTTTGAAAAATCTTATATATAAAAAATTAATTTAAAAAAAACGACTCCGACGATTTTCAAAAAAAAAAAATCAATAAATCAAAAATAAGGTTTTAATTTGTTTGGCATTTAAATTTTTGAAATACATACGAGGTACATTTTCAAATTTAAATTTTTTTTAATAAATTCTTATTATTTTTATGTATTGAGTTTTTGTTTTGTGAGTTAAGTGTAAGCTGTAAGTTGGAGTGTAATCAGAATTGCTTAAAGTATATCTCTAATTTAAACACTACTTTTTGAAATTTTAGGAACATAAACGTAATCATAAATATTTAGTCTAAGCATGCAGGAGCAAGTTCATAGGACCCAGTGCACATTTTTCTGAGAAGTTTCTGCACCTCTCTCTTTTTCTTCTCGTAGAGCTCACTAGTTGCTCGTGTCCTTCTTTGCAGCGCCGCTTTGTTTGCCTCTTGTTAAGCTGCATGTTCTCGCCGGCACTCATCGTTAAACCAGGGGTTTCGTTGTTGTGGCCGTGTAAACCCTAGCTATGACTTTTCACTTCACTTTATTTTTATATCGAGTTTAATTTCAGTAGTACTCGTTTAAATAATTTTATAGTTCACTTTGGATTATTAAAAATTTAATTTTGTATTAAAAAAAAAAATTAATAAAACGGAGTCACGACCATCCTCGTCGCCAGATTTTTTGTCTTTTATGCAGCAAAGTTCAAGTAAGAGAAAGTACAAGTTATAAGAGTTTTATATAATATATATATATTATGTAATGTACAGAGTAAGAAAAGAGTTGTATAACATATCAATATGAATACATAACATGGAGCTGTTTTTTTTTTTTTTTTTTTTGAGGATGAATGCAAAATTAAAGTAAGCTTTACACGACATTAGATCGAAGAAATTAGGTGTTAGGCAAGCAGCAATCAAGTATGACGGAGTAGGTTCAAAATCGTCCGGAGACTCTGTTTTCAGCGTCCGGAGACTGGAACCGGTTTTGGTTCTATTATAATTCGTCTAATAACAATAACTATAGGCAATACATTTTAAATTAATTAGATGCCAAACAATCAGGAAATGATTCACCCTATCACAGAGTTCCACGTAGCAAAATTCCGAACGTAAGGCTACGGTACGAATACGAAAAAATTGTAATCATAAGGCCGGTCCGAACAAAATCAAAAAAAGCATCGCCAAATACAAATCAATTATTCCGTCTTTGATAAGGACCAATCAGATTGTTGATTTATATTATTTTTATATTGTATGAAGTGACAAAATTATGATGGTTTGATTTCCGGCTTTAATACTGGAATTGCTATTGCTTAATGGTTTTTTTTACTTTAAGGTGATTCCACCAATGGCTTTTCAGTCAATTCCTTTGTTTGGCTGGAGTATTAGCTATTTCACGGGTGCCAATCCGATCATCAGAATTTCTTATTAGTTTTGCTGTCTAGTTGTTTTTAATTTTAATCGAAAAACTTTTTGCGTTCACATTTTGGGATTTGAACCTAGACCAGCTAGTTGGGATGCCAATGCACTACGCACTGCGCTAACAACTCCACTGATGTTTTGGTTTCCATCCTCAAAGTATGCTATCTTGTTCCGCTTAAATTTTTTCTAATTTCCTATCTTTGTGTCACAACGGTTTTGTTGTATACGCAAAGGGTTAGATTATTGAAAGTTTTCGACACTTGCCAGTTTTTTTTTTGGTAATCCGGAATTGGTACACAGAACTGTCCGATTGCGGCTACCAAAAGAACATGCAAACAAATTTGTTTGCTTGTAATGGTTGAATGCCTACATATTTGCGAAACCTCATATACCGAATTGCAGATGACATGACATTGTTTTTATTTTCTTTGTTTGTAAACATGGCGACGAGTACGTATATGTGCATTGTGCAATTGTGTGTATGTATGTGTTATTCTATTTTTGATTCCGACTTCAAATTCGGAATCGTTTTTCTGTTCTATTCAGATCAAGAACTATCACCTTGTGCCATGTGAACGAATTCAGAATCATTCGGAACATTTCCGAACGACCAAAAAAAACTCTATTAAGCGTCCTTATTCCTTTCTATGGGAAAGATGTATGTCCTTGTCTGAATACTGATCCTTACGCAGTCTTCATAACACATCAATTGCACTATTTCCCAGACATTTTCTCTCTCTCCTTTATATTGGACTTTTTCTTTTAAGTATGTAATGTACCTTCAATAAAATGACAGCCCTTCTAAAATTCTTGGTTTTTTGTACTCTCAATTTAATTTTTTTCTATAAGGGTTGCATTTTCGTATCCAGTCATTTAGGTGAGGACTGAGGACTAAGGAGTCGACGCTATAGGTATTGTCAATGTCTCTCACTCAAGTTCCCAAAATTTACTCAACTCTCTTTGTTTGAGACAATATTCTCTATTTACGATAGAAATATTGCTAGTACGCGATATACTTTACATACATTATACATACCTTTTTTCATTCTGAGAGTTTTCAGAGACGCATGGAAATGTAGTAAGTCATTGGACGATTTATATATTTTTTTGTATTTCAATAGCATTCAGAATTCAGTTCTATTTTTGGGCTCCTGGAGTTCGTAAGTCTCAGTAAATGCAGTTTATTGCTTCAGTTGAATGTCATCAGCAATTTATATAATGTGTATATTGTTTATTTTATATTTATACGCTACGGTTTCATGAATGGAATCTTTGAAAAATGATCGAAATATTTAATCTAAAATAAATACTTTTGTCGTTTCCGAATGCATCTGAGCATTTTTTCTGTGAAGAGTGAAGTCGCGTTCATATGAATTAAAATAATCGATGCGAATTTATATATCGTGATGGTGAATTTACGAAATCGAGAATTCTTAGTCGTTGCTTGAGTTCTTTAGAACAAAAAAAAAAAAAAAAAAACCGTGTCACTGGTCTTAAGAGCAATATTAATTTTAATACACTGAAAAAACCATGTGAGTCATATAATTTGGAGCTAGTTGCAGTTGAACTTTTACACCCTATTGAAATTAAGTCTGGAAAACTAACTGGACGGAAGCCAAAATATGTGATGTCTTATGCTGTTTTTGTGAAATTGAAAGACATAAAAATCGTCGTAGTTTAAGGGTTGTTTCCTTAAATTTACTACGCACACACTCGCATTTGCAAGATTATTCCAAAAAAGAATTTGTGCAAATATTGTGCGTTTGTTGTTTGTTGTTGTTCCTCTAATATCCGGAGTAATATTGTCTAGAAACAATCGATTTAGTTGAAAAACATCAAAATGGATGTGTGCTGTGAATCATGTATGTACCAATTAAATGTTTGTTTAAGTAAGCAGTACCACTCTTATTTTGTATGAATTGTTTAGGTACCTACATCTGATATTTATGCAAGTGATACCTTCAAACCTGGTATTCGTCTTAATTTTAATTATAATTGTTATTTTTTGAAAGTGCACTCCTTTTGATTTAATTAAGTACTTATTTCTTTCGCTCTTTGGGGAAATTAATTTCGTGGGAAGTATTTCAATGGAAGGATGCTGAAGGCATATAGTAGTACGATAATAGCATTTTGAACAAATCCACTCCGAGAATGAATAAATTTTTTTGGTCTAACTCATTCAAATACACCTTGAAAAACAATAAGATCCATGGTAGTACCAGTGCAATGTTAGAAATCCATGGTTAAATGTCCACAATTCAATTATTATGGACTTTTAACTCACTCAAAAAAAAACTTCATACAAATTTAAGATCAGTAGCATTATTCACTTACACATCCGAGGCTTCAACCCTATCGAAGGTATAACGGCAAAGTTATACGAAAGGGTTGGTGACGTTTTCCCCAAGACAAAATCCCCAAACAAAAATCCCCAAACCCAAAATCCCCAAACTGAAATCTCCAGCAGCGAAATCTCCAAAGAGAGAATCCCCATTGACAAAATCTCCATGCCAAAATCTCCAAAACAAATATGTTCAAGTAGTGAATCATGCGATTAAATCGCGCCTCAAGTGTATTGATTCCGAACAATTCATCATATATTTCACACCATCAGCTCAAACACACTTTGCCAATGCAGTCGGTTGCAACGCCAACTACCTTTTTGCCCAACAATGATGCCATAGACTCTTCGATGATATTTTCTACGGCACAGGGGACTTTTGCCAATCCACCCGTTTCGCAATTTGCTACGTTCGCACAACAGTTCCCAATGACGTCGCCTGCGGTTGTTTCACAAGGAGAATATGCCTTGTCCTCTGCCGCTCCGTGGACAATGACGCTTAATAACACTTCGCAAAATGTGTACGGTTACATGACTTTAACTTAAGTTAGCCAAGCGCCAATGTCTTCAAGGAGTTCACAACCAATAAATGTATATGCCAACAATATCTGCCGAGGCAACCAAAGGAAACTCTACGACCTGCCAGAGTTCAATGGACAACCTGAGGAGTGGCCTCTCTTCATTTCGACTTTCAATGAATTAACAGTTGCGTATGGATATACTTACTTACTTACTTACTTAAGGTGGCGCTACAGTCCGTTGTGGACTTGGGCCTCAATCAACAGGCTCCGCCAGCTAGCTCGATCCTTAGCTAGTCGTCTCCAGTTTTGCACTCCGAGTTGATTGAGGTCCTCTTCCACTTGAGTGCGCCACCTGAGTCGCGGTCTTTGCGTATGGATATACCAACTTAGAAAATACCATCCGTCTTCAAAAATATCTGAAGGGAGCAGCCAGGGATGTTGTAGAATCTTTCTTAATACACTCCGGTAACGTTCCGCATGTTATTGAACAAATAACGTTTATGTTCGGGCGACCCGAATACTTAGTACGAAGCCAAATAATCAAAATAATATCCTTACCAATTATAACTGAATCAGAAATTCAACAACTAATCCCATTTGCTATAAAGGTTCAAAATTTGGTTGCTTTCCTCTAGTCAGCAGGGGCACAACCACACCTTAACAATCCGACTCTTTTGGAGGAATTGGTGCAGAAACTCCCTCTTAGCAAAAGACTAGAGTGGGCAAGATATTCCTCTGTCGCTGGACCGTATCCGACTGTTGAACTCTTTGGACAGTGGGCAAATGAAAATGCCAGGCTCATTGCTAGAATCCTACCAGTGACAACAAACGTAGACATTGCAGATTCATCCACGGTTTTCAAGAGCGGAAAGAATAAGTCACTACTACACATTATTTCTGCCGATAACTGTCAAAAATGCAAAAACAACCACCGTCTATCGGAATGCTCGCAATTCAAAAGCATGTCAACTGAAGAAAAATGGGAATTGGTAAAACAAAATAGATTGTGTTTCTCATGTCTCCGCCTCGGGCACACGACAATTCAATGCCGAAGCAGGAAGAAATGCGGCATTAACGACTGTCAACGCTTACATCACCGCATGTTACACGATGGATTGCAAGAAGAAGTAGGTGCAGTAAACAACTCATCAATTGCAATGTTACCAACGACTTCGAAAAAACCTATTGAAGAAATTAAAGAGTTTGTTAGTTGCTGTAAGTCCGATGAATCATTTTGCCTCTTTAGAATTGTGCCAATACGACTTCATGGTCCAAAGGCTGAGATCGATACATATCACTACTAGATGAGGGTTCATCAGTTACATTGTTGGAGGAACAATTAGCGATGGAATTGGGGGCTGTTCCTGTTGGTTTGAGGACACACTGACCTTACATTGGATCGGTGAACAAACTACCAATGAGCGGTCCTTTCTTGTCGATATTAATATCAGTGCGTTGAACAACAAGAATCGAAAATTTAAGTTGAAACATGCTCGAACATTAAAACTTTATCTTTGCCGAATCAGACACTTCAACTGAAGGAACTGCAAGCCAAATACAAACACCTGCGTAATCTACCAGTCTTCGACTACGTCCGAGCGACACCAAGAGTACTGATTGGAATCAATAACTGTCATTTGGGAATTCCACATCGAACTGTAAGCCGTCAAAATGCACCAGTTGCTTCTAAGACCAAGATGGGATGGGTCGTCTATGGACCGACAGGACATAACTCCACAGATGGAAAAAGAATATTTCATATTACTCTTAGTAGTCTTCAGACCTTACACGACCATGTTGAAGAACACTTTAAGATAGACGACTATGGTACAAAACGTCCAGAAAATTTAGTTGAGCCAGCTGATATTGTACGGGCTCGTGAGATTCTCCACGCTTACTTACTTACTTAAGGTGGCGCTACAGTCCGTTGTGGACTTGGGCCTCAATCAACAGGCTCCGCCAGCTAGCTCGATCCTTAGCTAGTCGTCTCCAGTTTTGCACTCCGAGTTGATTGAGGTCCTCTTCCACTTGAGTGCGCCACCTGAGTCGCGGTCTTCCTCTCCTCCTACGTCCCTCGGGAATAGTGTCGAAGGCTTTCCGGGCCGGAGCATTGGTGTCCATTCGCTCTAAATGACCGAGCCATCTGAGTCTCTGGACCTTGACCATTCTGGCTAGGTCCATGTCGTTGTACAACCCGTAAAGTTCGCTGTTGTATCTTCTTCGCCATTCCCCTTCAATGCACACGGGGCCAAAGATAACCCGAAGAACTTTCCTCTCGAAACAGCCTAAGGCACTTTCATCCGATTTTGTCAGGGTCCATGCTTCTGCACCATACAGCAGGACTGGGATGATGAGTGTGTTGTACAGTTTTACCTTAGTTGCTCGAGAGAGGGCTTTTCCACTCAATTGCTTTCTAAGCCCAAAGAAACAGCGATTAGCAAGAGTTATTCTTCGTCTGATCTCGGCGCTGGTGTTATTGCCCGTGTTTATAGCGGAGCCTAGGTAGACAAACTCCTCTACTACCTCGAAGTTATACGCGTCTATTGTGACGTTTTGCCCGAGCCGTCGGTGTTGGGTGTCCTTCCTCGAAGACAGCATATACTTCGTTTTTCCCTCATTTACCGCTAAACCCATTTTTGCCGCTTCTGTCTCAATTCTCACAAAGGCGCCATTGACATCACGCTGTGTTCTTCCCATTATATCAATATCATCGGCGTACGCGAGAAGTTGAACAGATTTTTGGAAGATAGTGCCTCTGGTGTTGACGTTGGAGTTCTGCACTATCTTCTCAAGAACGATGTTAAAGAAATCGCATGACAGTGCATCGCCTTGTCTGAATCCTTTTTTGACGTCGAAAGATTCTGTGAGCTCGTTGCCAACCTTGATGGAGCAGCGTGAGTTCTCCATCGTCATTTTGCATAAGCGAACGAGCTTGGCAGGGACGCCAAAACTAGACATAGCTTTGTACAGTTCGTCTCTGTAGATGCTGTCATACGCGGCCTTAAAATCGATGAAAAGGTGGTGGGTATCGATTTGGAGTTCATAGGTCTTTTCCAGGATCTGCCGCAACGTGAAAATTTGGTCGATGGTTGACTTTCCTGGCCTGAAGCCACATTGATAAGGACCAATCAGATTGTTGACGAAAGGCTTCAGACGTTCACATATTACGGCAGAGAGGATCTTGTAGGCGATGTTAAGTAGACTCATTCCTCTATAGTTGGCGCAGTTTAGAGGATCTCCCTTTTTCAGGATCGGGCAAACAATGCTGAGGTTCCATTCATCGGGCATGCATTCCTCTGACCATATCTTACAGATGATTTGGTGCTCGTCGCCTGCTGCTTTGAACAACTCAGCAGCTAGTCCATCTGCTCCAGCGGCTTTGTTGGATTTCAGCCGTGATATTGCGGTTTTCACGGAATTGTTGGCTATCATCGTGTCCGATGAAAGGCTCCTGTCTGACGTCTACAGAAGTGGTCTTTCCAAATCCCCAGCATTGACTGCGATTCTACTATGATGTTCCCTT
>CAKKXW010000099.1:40899-63431 GCA_920937365.1 Sphaerophoria rueppellii | reverse complement strand
TATATTTCGTCTTGTTCTTGAGAAATGCTCTTCCATGTTATAAGGAGTTTAATCGGGTGGGTGCTAATTTCCTTATGGGGATTCGAAAAGGTTGGTTACGGTATAATCTGTTTGTCGATTTAACCTTCTGTTTATAACTACTTTCTCATTTCTTCCGATGACATATCGTGAGAAATGAACATTTTTTCGGTATCCGAGTTTAACCCCAAATGGAGAGGTGTTGGTGTTGAACTAAGCGCTCCCGTGATGCACAAACCTGCTGACCACCGTACGACAACTCCATAAATGAGTACCGGTCTGATTACTGAAGTGTATAGCCAGTGAGTTGTTTTTGGGGGTAAACCCCAATTTGAGCCTATGGCTTTTTTACAAGTAAAGAGTGCTATACAGTAGCCTTCTTTACTCTTTCATCAATATTTGTCTTCCAATTTAGCTGTTTGTCTAATATGGCATTGGTTGGAAAAGCTTAGGGGTATTCCTTTAATCGTGGGTGGGCTAATTTGAGGAATATTGTACCTTCTCGTAAAGAGTTCTTGTTCTGCTTTATATGGATTGACGTCCAGGCCACAATGCTTTGCCTAATTGATAAGCCTGTTTAAGGCATTTGTAGGAGTTCCGAGAGAACTTGAGGGTGTTTCCCATATACAGATATTGCATCGTCGCCCGTCGGCATAGGCAATCACCTTGAAACTCTCTGATTCCAATTATATTAGGACGTCGTTTACTACCATGTTCCATAATTGAGGCGAAAAGACCCTGCTTTGGATCGTACCTCGATTCAACGGTTGGTAGTAAAATTCCTCATGCTGGAAGTGATTGTTCTGCTACTAAGCATGAGACTTATTAGATCAAGGAGTGATTTCTCTATTTGCAGCTTGTCCACTGCTGTTGTGATCACCTGGTAGCTGACGTTGTTGAATGCTCCTTCGATATCTATTTAGAAAAGATACTAGGTAATATTCTTTGTATTTGAGGGAATATTCAATACTATGCACCAGCGACTAAAATGCCGATTTTCTACTGATTTCACCTTAGAGTACGCATGTTGAGCTGTGGAAATGAGACATGGTTTCATGTTATGTCTGATCTCTGATGTTTATTTAAATAAATTTTTTCAGGGTTTTAAGAAGGAACGATGATAGCCTAATTGGTCGTAGATCTTCAAGGTTAACATGGGAGGGTATTCCTGCTTTTGGAATGAAGTGTTGTGGTAAAACCCAAACCCATAATAAACATTAATGAGCTCAATGCATGCCGACCTACATATGTTGAGAATGGTCAGCCGTCACCAAGCGATTCCATCGAGTGTTGACCTGATCATATTACACAATTTCATAAGTGGGTCGCTATGCACCGAGTGCATTACGTTGTTTATATTTATTTTTGTTTATGACTGCACTTACGCACTCCACATTGTCTGAGCAATTGAAATGCCTTTTGAGGAAATGCGACAAAGGTTTATTTTGTCAAATAAGCATTTAATTCTTACGTCATGTGAAGAAGTGTAATTTTAGGTCATAGGCAAAAATAATTCAAATTCCAAGAGTAAGAATAACACATGTATGAATTATGAAATTTTTGTTAAACTAGTTTTAAGTATAAATAGGAAAGGTTTTGAAAATAAAAATCAATCTAGTTTTCCACATAGAACGAGACTCATCTTATTTTATTATCGGCTGGAGAGCTCAGATTATACTCGTCCCAAAAATCGTGCATTTTAATGCTCGGATATATAAGCGGCTCTTCGAAGCTAAGAAGGTATTTGTCTTAATCTCTGAAACCTAACGTCTCTTAATCTCCGAAATAATATGTTTCTTGATAACCGTAACATTACAGAAGACAACTTTTGCAATTCTACAGGTTTTGGGAATATATCTCAACCTTTCAAGCTAGATAGAATGATCTCCAATGGTGGAATGATCATGTCCGACCATTTTGCAATTCTGCAGAAATATTTCTATCTGGCCCTGCAAATTTATATGGATCAAAACTATCTACAGCCCTTTGCAGTTTTTCCGGCGTTATTAGATCCACTATTTTGTTTGTGACTTAGATGCTTAGTCGTATAAAATGTTAGAGCTCACTGGAAAATGGGTTTCTAATAACAGATTTAGAGATTCTTCATCTGTGGTAATCCACGAGCCCAAATTTCTCCATGAGGGCTTCTTATCCTTTCTTAATATACATTATAACTCCCAGTCAGTGGGATATCTTTATTTTTAGCTCTTCCTAAAATAGTTCTAGTTCCTTGTGCCACCAATGAGGTTTCTTTTTGCCCTTTACTATGGTTAAGGGACATGAAAGCCTCATTTATTCATTACAGGCTAAGATGATTTACAGAAATATCTATTTCATCTTTGTTGGAAGGTCGTTTGAGAAGATTTTACTCAATTTTATGTTACATATATTAAGGAGGTAAGTGCCTATTAGAATATCAAATAAAGAGTCACCTCTTTCATTTAAATTAAACTAACTGCGAAATGAAGTTTTTTCCAAAAAAAAATCTTAAGAAACTTCTTATCTCTTGGATCTTATTTTGAAACAAACAAAAATGTATGAATACCTAACCTTCAATTTAAAAGAACATTAGACAATCGAGATGATCATATACGAGTGTCTTAGTTATCCTTGTATCAGATGTTTCAAACCAACTCGATCAACTTGAATCTTGTTTACTTGTAGTAAAGAACAAAATGAGTAATCTTGATTCATAAAGACCAACGCATACTCTGTAATTTTCACATCAACCGTATTTAGCCATACTCAATACTAACTGCCAACAACAAGTATCATCAATGGTCATTCGTAAATATTACGTTAATAACAATTTGAGTCAATCGCTTCCTCCGTCATTAAAATCAATATTGAATAATAACCACTTTGCTAACATCTCAATTATTATTTCTAGTTTTAATGGCAGGCTCTCGACTCATCTCTGTTAAAAATTTCATAGTTACAAGAAATCAGAAAATAAAACATTAAACCCCACTGAACGACCATAAATTCTATCTAACAGGAGACCAGTTTTTTTTGTTAAGATACTTTTTCTTAATGTGGATCAACTTCATTGGCACGGACATTTACATTGGATCAATCACTTGGTCCGACATATTTCGATGTTATTTTTAGAAAATATATTATTATTACTCTCTGTTGGGCATGGGGCCATGGTCTCGAGTCGCCCGACATGGACGTTCGACGAGTCCGAAATTAACAAGCAACGTGTAAGCCCGGTGTACAGCATGGTGTGTAATATATTTTCTATAATGTGGGCTTGATAATGCACAAAGATATATGAATGGGGTGACCATTCTACTATATTGCTTTTTTAAACAATTTAAGGTCTTATATTTCTTTAACTCTTGAATAAGTTTCAAACAACTTGAACCTTTTAAAATTTTATGTTGTTACTTGGAAAGGGAATTGCTTCAAAAACACTACATTGACCACTCTGCAACCAAGTCAGCCAACAAAATAAGTGAAGCAAGAAAAAAACTGCAAGCCACAAAAAACGAAAATAATAGTTTGATGCTAGTATTAAGATCATTAGATTAAGTGAACATTAAACGTGGTGGAATCTCACTTGAGATCCTAATTAGGTGGATTCATTGCTTGGCCAGCCAAAAGCAAGATCACAGCAATCGAGTGCACCACATCAGCCGTATCCGATCGGCCAAGTGACCGAAGACGACAAACGCAACGTCGACTATGCGACGGACGACTATCGATGACAACAGAACAAACGCAATACGCGGGATTACGTTCGAGTAAGGGCAAAAATCACCCGCTCGACGCACGTCGACTTCGGCCGACCAATGACGACAAGGTGCAATTTGCAATCTGATCGCCTAGCCTGCAGTACAAAAAGATCAACGTGTGGCCATATCATCTGCCGCCCGTTGATATAGAGCCTTCACCGTGCGAACGAATAATATAGTGTGTGTTTGCAAAGACGACCCATCTTCACGCCTGGCCCAAGGATAGTCGCCGTCATCGCGATCATAGTAATGGTCATCAATTCAACGTTGGCCGTCCATAAAGCAAACGTCCGACGTCGTTGGTCGTCGTCGTCGCATCGTCATCGTGTCCTAAGTACTGCCGAGATGTGTTCGATAAAAAGCAATATTGTAGACCATTAGAAGGTAATTGCCATATGCGTTGGTATCCGATATAAGTACTCATGCCTCCAAGACGATCTACGTTTAAACTTTTTTGTTGGATCCATTGGTATTCTTGAAAGATTGCCCAGAACCGATAGCTCACTTCGAACGATGTGATGGTTTGGTATAAATTGCAGCTTGGAGCATTTTTTTTTTTTTTTTGCTAGAAGTTAAGGAATTCCTACACCCAGTGGCTCATTCCAAGCTTTTAGTAAAGCTATTCTAAGTAATCGTTGTTTTCTGTTGCATTAAGATTCAGGTATTTAGCCTTTAGTATTTGTATTAACTTAATTGAGTTGTGTTCTCTAGCTTATAAAAACTCTTTTTTTCAGTTATTTTCTGCGGAAATAGAGATTAGTCCGCGTTAATGAGCAGTATTGAAGGACAAAGTAAATTGTTATTCAGTTTATATCAACGTGCTTATACAAAATATAAACAAGTGTTAATTTGAATTTGATTGGTTAGTATTTGTTAAAGCCGCTCCTAACACACCACTTGTTGCAGAACTTCTCTGCAACAGAAAATAAAATCCAGCAAATTTTGATTTTAAAGTTGGTTATTGGGCTTTTGGCTTTATGGAGAGTATTTTTCCTACTCACTATTATTTTCCTATTTATTTTCCTTTTTGGACTTAAGCTTAAGGTTAAATTTTAGTATTGAAAATTTCAAGATAGACATATAAGATGTTTGGGATTTAATAGTTTTCAGGGCTGAGCTAAGGTGGAGCATTTATACGTGCTTTCAAACAAAAATTACGCAGATCGGAATTTTATTTTTCAAGAAAATCTTTTAACAAAAAAAGCGATTCTATAAGGGGTACCGTTTTGGAGCAGTACACACATATTTTTTTTTTACATAAAATAGCTCAGTATTTTGAAAAAAAGGAAAATGTTCGAGGGAGTTTTATAAAAATCGTAGCAGCTGTTTTTGAGAAAAATGAAACTTTTGGTTTTTGGCCAAAAAAATTTGATCTGAAAAAAAGTGACAGCCGCGAATTTGCTCAAACTCAAACAAAAACTCATGAATTTTTTGATGAAACGAAATAATGATAGAAGAATTTCGATTGCTTCGATTGGTTTTCATGTTTGGTATAGTGTAACGTAATCGATGGACCAATACGCTATTGTGAATTAACTCACAAAATATTGTCTTTATTGTGAATATTTCAAATTTGACAGTTCTTTATTGTGTTTGTTCTTGAAATCATAATTTGTTTGTTCCGTTTTATTAATTAGACGTAAATTTGCTTTTTCAAACGAGTGTAATAGAATTGTGGTTTAGCGATAGTGACACAGATTGTGAAAATGCCCATGAATATGTAGAAATTGCCAGAAAATTAAGAAGAATCAGAGAGTCCTCTAATCCTCTCAGACCATTAAGGCTAAATCACAAAGACTCTTCAGCTTCGGCGTTCGGCTTCGTCTGCGTTACGATGCACCTGATTTGCATTTGCTTAGAATGACAGTTCTTCCTAGATCACATCATCATCCCTCCAAAATAGCTTTATCCCTTTACTTTTTTTGATTTTTGGAAAACTTTGAAAATCAACCATCAAGAATTTCTTAAAATCTACTTCACTCAGAAAAAATTTAATTCGATTTTACATGATAAAATCCGCTTCGATTAACTCATTGAGACATAATCTTATGTCTACAGTTTAGAGTGAAAAATCGCACGCCTTCATCATGTTTCTAATATTTTCATCAGGAAAATATATAAGTGACATCGCAATAAAGTTTCTATCGTAATATGCGAACAATAATCGGACACCACAATACACAAGGTATCATGTTCCCGATTTTCTTTCGCGCATAATATGTCACATTTCAGAGATCAAAATGTCAAAATACAACAAAAGTTGTTGTTGTGTTATCGGCATTTCCTTTTGTGCCTTTTCTCACTTTTCTGTCATCTTTGCCTCTGAGAGATGCGCAATATAATATCTTTTATTCTGTGTACTGTGCACTGATTAGTTATACCAAGATGGGAAAGCTTGCTGTCAAAATGAAATTTTTCTACAAGCTAAGGAGCAGGTTAGTTGTAAGAGTATGTGTGTAAAACAAACCCAAAAAAGCAGGTTAGCTGCAAGAGTATGCGTTTTATTATAATAAATGATACAATTGCCTAAATAATAAAAAGCAAGTTTGCTGCAAGAGTATGTGCGTATGAAAAAAATAAGTTTTGAGGTATTTGGATTGGAGACTAAGATATGAAAAGGATTCTTATCAAACTTATATAAATTGATGGAAAATCTAGAGCTCTGATATTTTATATTTTGCTGTAACAAGTGCAATATGTATAAACTTCAACTTTGATGCCATTTTCAAGGGCTGACAGAATTTTTTATACAAATTAAGCGAAAGAGAATATAGATTTGCAATGTAAATAAACTGAATCATAAACTAAGCATTAAAAGAATTTTTAATTTCAGTTTTATTCTTTATTCCAAAAAGAACTTGTGGCTTTGATGTAGCCTCCTTTTATTTTTAAGGCTTGTGTCAAGCTTTCTTTGATACTTTCTGTTTTGACAAGTACCATTTTGTCTGTTGCTGTAAAGGGCGTAAGAAAGGTTTGCGTGCAGATAAAAGTATCTGAATAACTTAAGCAATGAGTACGAGGATCGAGGTCATGATGAGGTATTAGCTTAAGTATAGGCAGCAAGAGATTATTGTTGTTAGATCTGAGGAAGTTATATTGGGGAAACTCTTAGAGGTTTGAACCTTTCCGACATCAGATCAAATAAAAAAAGAAAAAACGACTGTTGCCCTACCTTAAATTAAACCCTGGCTATGGGCCCGTCAAAATGGTATGAAATATTTCCAAAAAAAAATTGTTTTTGAGTTTAAAGCATTTTGTTGAAAATAAAATTATTGTGTTGGCTACTTAACAAGCACCCCTTCGAAAAAAATCAACTTAATCAAAAAAGTATAAGAAAACAACGTTTTTGCTGTTCGAAACGAAGAATTCATTTGCTTCGTTCTCCATGATTCTCATCATTTCGAGTATCCTAATTATTCATGTTTGGTAGAAAAATCAAAAACTTTGCAAAGTAATTCGATGTCACGAAAAAGAGACGATTATATATGACCAAGTATGATTTTGGCAACCGTGCTAGGGTAAATTGTTTTGATGCAATTCAGACCCAACCCCTTTGCTCTCTGCCTATTTGGTTGTTTGACAATTTGAGTGTATCAATTTTCTGACGACAAATGCTACTTATTGAAAGCAAACTTCCAGGAATTTCTGATTATGATTTATGTTCACACTTTATGTCACTTCAATCATAAAATTTTTATAAAATTTGTATGCATATCGTTTCGAGCATAGTTGTTAACTTCAAAAGAACACCTGTTTACTTACTCGATGAGAAGAGAAGAGAAAAGAAAATTCATTTTAGGAACCATATCCTGCAATTATAGCCAAAATCCCATAAAATATTTCTTTCCCTAAAATGAAAAACAAAAAACAACATCATTTTTTATCACCAATCTTTATTCCTTTTCCTCGAAAGGTTACACAATAAACAAAATTTCCTCAAAAGCTTCTTGTTCTTTCTTTCTGATGTAATACTTGTGCACGCATAAGTAAAAAGGTTATTGGCATGATCGACAAACCAGCGCACAACAACAACAACAAGAAAAAAAGCATGACTCTTTCTTCATCAAGCGACCCTAATTCTCGTAAAAATCTTTGCCTCTGGAACGTGATCAAAATTTCAAAATCAAAGCCGGGAACGACGTCAAAAATTCCTTCCGTAAGATCCATTTTTCTGGCCAACAGCACCGGCACGGCGGGCGGGTCCGCAACGCGTATACCTATTATGCAGCTCGTGATATGCACACGCATGTTTACGAGGCATTTTATATGGTGTAGTACGACTACTCGTTACTAACAACAATACGTGAACAATTTATGCATCTCTCAGATGGAGTAGCATTTATTTTTTTTAGATTTTGTTTGGCAGACTTTGCCTTCATTCTAAAACATTGCTTGAAGGCAAATTTGCAAACGTAGTTGGTATCATATGCAATGCCTTCCGGGAGGAGAGGTTGTCCAAAGAATGCATTAGTGACGTTGTAGTTGTCGCGAAAATAAGAGATCTTACTGCTAATAAATTTGTACCTCGACGACGACCGACGACTACGACGACGACGAAGGTCTGATGCCGTAAAAGATCCCAACTCGAGGGAGCTAAATCAAAACTATAAAAAACGAAGTTAGAAAAAAGAAAAAACACCACAACAAATTTAGCAAACCGCCGGCGACAGAATTTACGGTACAACATTTCCTGGTTGCCAATCCTTTTGTGTAAGAATCTATCCATCGGGAAAATCTTCTCTGTTTACTTTTGAGACCAGAATCAGAGTTCTCGCAGTGCCTTCAGTTTGGTCGGGGGATATAACTTGGTGAGGATGACTGAAGACTGACTGTGACTCTAAAACCAAAAAAAAAAAAAAAAACGATAAAGAACCCTATAAAGGAAAAAACAACCCAAAACCAACAAGAAGAAAAAAGAGACACAATGGCAGAAGAGTCGCGTCGCGTACGTGACAAGATGAAAATCTAAATTTCGACCGTGAGCGCAATCATTTTCTTTTCATCGAGCTCAGGTTCAGACGCTGCGATCTTGCTTTTCAAGGCGGAGCGCAATGGGGATAAACGACTGACTTCTATAGCTGCTGTTGCTGCTTCTGGTTCATCATGGGATGTTTGGGATCTTAACTTATAACAAAAACGGTAGTGTACATTTTAAGCGACTTAAATGTGATGAATTGCAGTGACCTGAGCTGATGGTGCGCCATGTAACTTTATGTAGCTCGAGCCATTTCATCTTTGTTTTGTTGTTTTGTAAGGGAAAAGAACAAAAGTATCGAATGAAATGTAAATGTCTTCTACGCGCATTGAATGCACCGTCACAACTTCTCTAAGTTTAACCAATAGCCAGGCTAAGTGTAAAGACTTTTCTTTTGAGGGGAGAAAAAAAAACGGTGAGAAAAAGTAAAGGAAAATGTCTTACTGCTGCAACAACATGAAAGATGTACTTACTGCGAAATTATACAAAACACTGTTCTCGTGCTTTTGCGGTGAAGTTGCAAAAGAACATAAAATCTCTGTTAGGAATCTTTTTGTGTTCTCTCAGGCCATCGGATGACTTGTATTCGTTGAAAATAGATGGTTGCTAGTATTTAATGTTTTGGCTACTGTTTTTCGTGAGTTATTGCTTGTGATATAGGGTGTCTCTGTTTTTTAGAAACATGATAGAAGGCTGGACAGAAAATAAGAGACAGTGAACGTGTTAAATGGCGCCCAATAAAAATGCAGTGTCAAGAACTCTTGTCATTGTGCTGAAACACCCTTTTTGCATTCGTCTATTAATAGTTCCCAATAAGAATGAGGTTCGAGGCTTGTAAGAGTAATTAATTTTTTAACTGTTTTCAAAGGTTTTTATATTTAAATCTTAATTTTCAGTTGGCTTAATTAGTTCTTACCCAATGTCACGATTATTTGATTTATCGGGAAGAATTGCAAAATCCCTAGTTAATTATTCTTTCGTTGCCATTAATTATTCTCTTCCGTAAATGATGTCTGAAAGGGGCTGTTAAGGTATGCATCCACTAAGGCTTAAACGTTGCAAGAGGGAATGAATTCAGACTTTGATTTGGGTCGAGACAGATTGGTAGCAAGAACATGAATTTTACATCCTGAAATCAACAAACTACCAACGAAATTAACCACACACAGTATTTTGAGATATTACGGGATACAGTGCTGTTTCGAACCAATACCTCGTTAGCCTTGATTCGACTGCTGATATGCCAATTGAGTCCGTAGTCCATCAGGTCAGCCTTTGTCACAATCGCCCAGGATGCTCTCAATTGAATTGGTGTACGCAACTCGAAGTAACTGTGATTCACACGGACTGTAGATCCAACTTAACTAATTAAGAAAGAATACTAAAAGACGTCATAAAACGTTACTTCGGGGCAAAAAGTAAGACATACTTTTACTCAACCACTTTAAAACTCAAGGTCAGCCGAAGTAACATCATTTTCTCCTTAAAAAGTAATTCTTCAGACCTAAACCTTAACGATCATCAACTAACTCTTCTGGATGTTCCCATTTTCTTTTCTAACAATTAGATTTAAAGTGCTGCTAGTAATCATCCAAACAAACTATTACCACGCTATTGCTAATAGAATTGTATCGTTTTAGTTAAACTCGCTAGTAAAAGCCGCTGATAGTGTTTACCCAAATGATGGCGCTGCACACACATTCACATTCGCTACATATAAGCCATAATAGATTCTGTCTAGCCGGCCAACCGTTCTTCGTCGTCATCATTGTCGTATAGTCGTTGGTATACGAGGAGGTCTGATAGTTGTTGGCCAGCGTACATCACTCTTACCATTCAAACTCGTATATGCTCCATTGTAAGGGGCGAGCAGCGAGCCAGTAATAAAAATGCTGATGGGTTAAATTAATCTTAACGTCAAGAATTTTATGAGACAGGCAAAAGTGGTCTTAACGATGATGATGATCGACTCTTTGCAAACATTACGTTTTGTTTCTTTTTTTTTGTATCTTTTCGTTTTTGTTGTTCTTTGGTGCTGTTGCTGAATCTCTGGTGGTATTCTTTCAATTTTGTTGCAATGATTTTGTATAACTCGCGTAGAGATTTCACGCAGCAGGACTGATTTTGTAGTATTATTTATTTCTTGAATAGCTTACCAGCATTCTTGGCCGCACTCTCAGCCCTCAACCGGCTTAGCTTATTCATGTTCAATGAAGTTTATTTGCTTTGGTGAAGTGCTGGCTGCACTTTTATATCCAATTACAGATATTTTTTGCTATTTGCTGAGTAGTTTTGTACGAAAAAGAAAAAAAAAACCTCAAGTCCCTAGACGAATAGGTCTGTCCTTACTGAAACTGCAAAGACAGACAAATTCAGTTAAATATCCCTAGCCGCTCTGTGTTCGTCCTTCAGGGAGATGATGTTTCTTTTTTTCTGTCTTCTGTCCATGATGGAATGATGATGATGATGGTGGCAAATACCCATTTCGGTTTAAGCATCACAAACATAAATATATGCCTACCAATAAAAATGGCATCATACGATCAGCTTTGAATCCTCATCGCACCGTTGTTGCAGATCACTATAGTTCCAGTCAACCAGCGGCAGCTCGGCACCACCACCAGCAGATTTTCTCAGTGGTGTCCAGCGAATCTTCAGTTGAGTTTTGTATCTTGAGATGGTGCCGCAGATAATGAGCTGTTTGTAAAATGAGATTTTTATTGCAATGGCATTTTAAAGTGCTGTACTGTTTATGATCAGCCTCTATTACTGGTGCGTGTGTTGTCGTCGGTCGGACGAATTCTCGCAACATCTACTTTGCTGTCGATCACACCACATGTCTAGTAATGGGAATTATTCAATTAGGTATAATTCAATGGAGTTCTTATTCGCATCTTATAAAATGGGCGGATATAATTGAATACATTCGAAACGCGTTGTTTTGTTATAAGGGTCCTATCAATTATGGTCGGGATAGCAATTAGGGAACGGATAATTTTATGAGGTACACTTATTTTCAAAGAGATCACTCATGAACGATGATTTTTTTTTCGATAAAGACGATAATTGCAATCAGTGTGACAAAAATAAATCAAAATTAAGTTCGGACATCAGCTCTTTCGTTTGCATGGTAGTGCATTTTGTTTCGTTCCCTTTTTTTTCAAACATCAAAATCACACATATGGAACAACGAATAAAATACAAAAATATGTGTAAATCTGAACACAAAGAACATTTTTTTGTTTCTTTTAGATTTTGTTTAGAGGCAACGAATTGAGCAGACAAGACATGTTTGCCCCGACATGAATTTATGTCTAATTAATTAGAAGGAAACAAAGAACGTTTCATTTAACCCACGACTTGGATGAAATAAATTAACGCAAATTAATGTTTGGATTATGTTAAATGAAATGATTATTCAGAGGCTCTTGAGATTAATGTTTTGTTTTTCTATATTAAGTTCGGTTTTGGGATTGTGGTTATTTCGTTGTCTTCAAGTTAACTTTGTGATGTTATACTATGTTCAAATAAAGTCATTAAAATGTCTTTAATTTCGTTTTTTATAAGACTTTGAATAAAAAAAGTTGCTGAAAGTCAACTCATTGAACAAAGTCATATCTCCTGTCCAAAGCTCCATTTCTCTTCTTCTTCTTTTCTTTTCTATTTCTTGTCATAACTTACGAAAATCAAGCTATATCAAACCGTGGGATAAGAATCAATTCAGCCTCCACTCCACCTTCCTCAGTTGCTTTGTTAACAAAACATTGATCTAACCAATAATTTTCGACGCCTACCTTTTCATCAAAGGAAATCATAAGCCTACTTCAAGCTTCAATAAAAAATACAGTTACGTTCAAATACTTTGTATATTTATCTTCTATCTGAAGCATTTAGGCTAGACGCGGCCACAACCACGCTCTTAAGAATTAAAAATTCGTCTTGCCTTCAACAAAACACCAAATCTAATTTCACTGGGAAAATTGCAGCATCACGTACCAGCTATTGTGCATCTCGAAGGAATTAAATCAACTTGATTCTAGAGACTGTTCTTTTTCTTTTGTCGTCTTTAGTTTTTTAGATAACACCATCAAAGCCAGCTATAGAAGCGGCAGAACAGAGTCGCTTTTATGGTTGTAGTCTTGGTATTGAGGCATTTCGAGATATTACTATGATCTCTTGCTTGACCGCACGATCACGTTCTGGAGTTAATTGCTGCATCGAACATAGCCAAAGGTTGACATTGTCCATGAGAAGCAGTCTATGGTTCAGTGCCAGCCCAATGCAATGTGGAATTCTTTCGCTGTTCAGAGCGTGTTCATTTGATTACTTCTTCCTCTGGGAGGTTAAATGCGTTTCAACCCTGTCCCTGTTAGTTTTAGTAAAATATTTTGAAATTTGTAAATAATTGAATATGCCTGAGGTGAAGCTTGGTCATGTTTTATCCATTAAAATATTATAAAGGCTTGTCAAGATGATTTTACCCTATCGGGCTTATATTTGTTTGTGCATCCATTCAGCGTTGTTATTAAAATGCTTAATGCATCATTAAATTGAACTAAAATATACTATTTCAGTTATTAAAACAGTCGTATAACAACACTGTCTAAAAAAAAGGTGACTGTTGATCTTTTGAGAAATTAAAAGACTGCAAGCTACAAGACGACATCAATCATTCACGATCAAGCAACAAACGTCTCGGAGTGGCTCCAAAAAAAAGAAGATGTTTTCATTCATAAAAAAGATAGTCAGTCATCTTTGGGAGCGTTCAGACCAAACATATAAAATTATTATTATTGTAATTTCATCTCCTTTTCTCTTTTCACTGCATACAAACATTGTCACTCAATCATAACAGCTTTTGGTGACATGAGACCCAACCATCCTGAAGCCATCCTCGAACATCTCTCCAGGCGAGAGCAACAGATGACGTTAAACACGTTCTTGTGGGTGTGCTCTAATGAAGCAATAATGGCACGTTTTGAGTGAATGACACCTTATTCCGCCTACGCTATATATTTTTGCCTTAAATATCCTATATAGGGATAAAGAAAATATTATGAGGTGCAGCAACGAATTTTACTCGCAATTCCACAGTAAATTGCCAAATGATTACAGTGCGCTTTCCGCTTTGGCACGAGAGATATGAACGCCAGTGAGGGACATTATGACAGGAAGAGTCTCTTGGCACGCTCTTGAGGCTTAAATTGGCTTTTAGCAAACCTAATGGAATATGAATATTATCACAGAATTGAGATCTCCAAATGGGTTGTTTGAGAACATGTTTCCGTGTTTATGATCTTGAATCCATTAAATCAATTGACATATTGATAAACATTTTAATTTAAGGAAATTGTTGACGTTCAAATAGTATTGCAGAAAAGATGTTGTAGTCAATGTTTAGGAGACCTATGGACGTCTCTGTTAGGTAGGTAGGTATATAACTTCAGGATAATCTCAAGATGCCACGAAAGTTAATGTTTACTGTGTATTCTAGCTGGAAAACTACATTCCTTAACCGGTCTCCAATCCAAAAGTCATGTTTATTACTCCATTTTGAACCGACGTCAGTTTTCATGCAAAATTTATACTCTAACAAGATTTAACATCATTCAGAAAAACACTTCCTCGACTAACCTTTATCCAACGTTAACATCTTGAACCTACCATTAAAAAATAAAGGCATTTTTGCAACAAAGACGCAACATCTAAATACACGCGAATTTGATACTCAGCAATTCCGGAAATCCATTCAAAAATCCAATATAAAGTTTATAAATCAAAATCAGTTTAACAGTTTTCAATTAGTGAATTGCATGATGTTATGCAAAAAGCCTGTTAATATCCTTATGCGACATCAAATTGAAGAAGGAACTAGAAAAGGAAAAAAAGGCTCTTCTCCGGATGGTTTGTTGCTGTGGCTGATGCTGCTACACTGCACCAGTTTTAGGTTAACTTGAACATCATCATGCTGCTATCAATTACCACTACGCGTCCACAACATATCCACTTCCAATTAAGCTTCATGCGTGCACGCAGTGCGTTTTTCACTCCATATAGTCAAAGAAGTGAGGTTGATTTTCTTTAAAAAAAATGTATTCACTATATTTCACCATGCATAATTTTAATGACAAAAACAACTGCGCTTCTCAAACTATTAATCTTTATCAGAACTTTTTGCATGTCTCGTTTCAAACACATGAAGCATGATTACGTTCCTCATAAGCGGCTTTAGTTTCCGTTAGAATCTGCCCTTCTCAAGATATGCAGTTAAACTAGTTCCTTCAACAAACAAGCAAATAAAAATCATATGACTTAACGCTTCTAACTTTTTGCACTAGACATCACACGGAATGCACTCGTAGTCAACTAAATCCATGAAAGTCTATTAGATCTTCAGGAAACATTTGTATATACAAATTTATTTATGTGTTAATGTTAATGAGTTTCATTCATAAAAAAGTCGTTAAAGTCACCTATTTGTATATCTATTTCCCTTACAATCAACTTGAGTTCGTTTCTTGCACCTTAAGGAAGGCACAGATTGGGTAGATCGTCAGAACTAATCTCAAGTTATTACCGGAGATGATGAAAACTTTGTTGTAAGTCTATAAGTACCTTAACAAACAAGAAAAGTATTAAATCAGAAGAACTTGAATTAAAAGGCGATACGAGTTTGTGTAATAAAACTTGATTATTTGGTTTTCGATTTAGTTAACTCGTTCTATTCAAATCAGGATTAGGGTTAGATGACACTATCGTAGGATTAGCAAAAGGTGAATGAATCAAAGGAGACCAAAGATAATGGTGACAAGTTATATTGAAAAACATAATTCAACATTATCAGTTTTAATGCAGGATATCTTTGATGATAGGGTATTGGGAATGCTATTATATTCGAACATGAGGGAAGATTAGTTTATAAGAAAGAAGAAGAAATTGTTGGTTCGTAGACACAACGGGTCCCACTCAATTAAAATTAAAAAATGTAAACAATAAAATTCATAAATTTGGGCAAAATAATTCTACAACAAAAACTAAAGGGTTTCTCTCCATTAAGATTTGCCATTTCATTGGTATTTCATTGGTATACGATCCAACAACGAGTCGAAATTATTAAAATTTACTACCGAAATTCGGAGTCAGTGGTCAACACTTTAAGAGCGCTAAGTACAATTTATGGTCATCATAATCGTCCTGCCAGATCAACAATTGGCCGTCTAGTGGAAAAATTTGAATCCACAGGCTCAGTACAAAATGTTCCCGTGCCAGTGTAGATGTGTAGATTTCTGGCTGGATGGCTTCGTCAATAAGTGAAATATGCGTTATTGGTCAGGCAGCAATCCACATGTGCTTCACGAGGCACCATTACATCCCGAAAAAATCACTGTTTGGTGCGGTTAACATGCTGGTGGTGTCAATGGGCCGTACTCCTTCCGTGATGATCAAGACCGGCACGTTACTGTGAATGGGAATCGTTACCGCTCAATGCTAACCGATTATTTTTGGAATAATTTTGTATTTGGACTTGGACGATATGTGGTTTCAACAGGACGGTGCCACATGTCACACAGCGGGCCAAACAATCGAATTATTGAGAACGAAGTTCGATGAGCGCATTATCTCCAGAAATGGACCTGTGAATTGGCCGCCTCGTTCATGCGATTTAACGCCGTTAGACTATTTCCTGTGGGGCTACGTCAAATCTATGAATACAGTTTATGCCAACAAGCCAGCGACGATTGATGAACTTCGTACGAATATCGAATGTGAAATTGCAGCAGTATCGACCGATTTATGCTTGAAAACCGTCGAAAATTGGGTTCAGCGTCTGGACTTCTGCAAGCGTGCCCGTATTGGCCATGCAAAAGAAATCGAGTTCCATACATAATGGCATCAAATGTACTTCCACAGGAATAAGGAATATAAATAATTTCATTGATATCCAAATTCGTTTTTGTGTTATTTAAGAAAACTTTTGTAGCGTCCCTATTGAAAAACCCTTTACTAATACGACTATTCTTCTACTAATTCTATTACTTCCTCTACTTCTTCTACGATAACATCTTCCACTACTGATTCTATTTCTTCTACTACTACTACTCTTACTTCTTCTTCTACTAATTCTACTACTTACTTACTTACTTAAGGGAGGGCTACAGTCCGTTGTGGTCTTATGCTTCAATCAACAGTCTCCACCAGCCAGCTCGGTCCCTAGCTAGCTGTCTCTAGTTTTGCACTCCAAGTTGATTGAGCTCCTCTTCCACTTGTGTGCGCCGCCTTATTCGCGGTTATTTTCTTCTTCTACGTCCCTTGGATATAGTGTCGAAGGCTTTCCGGACCCAATCACTGGTTTCCATCTGATCTATATCTGAGTTTATGGACCGTGACTTTTCTGGCTAGGTTCATGTCGTTGTTCGCTTTTGTATCTCCTTCTCCAATCTCCATTAATGAACACGGGGCCGAAGAACTACTATTATTACAACTAAATACTACAAATTGATCACCGTCGAAAGCTAGGTAACGGTCACTAATCGATCAATACAGGGTCACGTGGGACTACATCTTCTGTCAGTTTTGACAACAGTAGGCACAAAACATAACCCTATTCGTATATAGTTCTGATTTTATTGCCCATATCCTTTTACTAGGATACACTTTTCAACAGAACAAAGAATCGAACCATATATTCTTTCCCCTTCTATCATTTGCACTTAATCAAGTTTGTTATTTCCTTCCTTCGAAAGACAATACTTTCAGTACCTTTAATGATATTGACAGCGTATTTCCCAACATTCTACATTAATCTGAATCAAGCCCAACATGTTGCTGCCTTTTGTGTTTTCAACTTCCAAGAGATTGCTTGTTTGCTAATTGCAAAAATGCAAAGTGATATATTTCCTTGAAGTATTTTTTTTTTTTGTAGTCTGCACCCCATACATGGCAAGACGAGGAGTGTATTCAAACCACCAATGCGAGCTCTAGTGTAGTCATGTAAAGTACGTTTCAGAAGTGGCTACTTCAAAACATATAAGCTTGGCAACGCTATCCACTACAGTATAATTTGAAACCGTACGTTAAATTTTTTATTTTTGAAAACTAAAACACATAATTCGTTCAGGATCTTATTTTATTTCAATATCAATAGTCTTAGCATTTTCTAAAATTAATCAAATTTTGTGTTTCACTATTAGCACTACATTTATGTATGTATTATTTACATAATTTTTTAATTACTTAAATTAAAATTTGTAATTTTAGATCTTACATGCGTTTTATTAAGGTTACAATGAATTTCAATTTTTAATTTTAGATTTTAGTTATAAGAAACCAATATTAAATTTAAATAAACTTAAAATACATTTTTTTAAGTTTAAATTCCTTAAAAATTAAATCTTAATTATTTTTTGTTAAGTAATCTTAGATTAAACTATTTCTATATGAACAACAAATTTTAAAGTCTATGAGAAAAGTCTTGTATGTAATTTGTTTTTTTGTTTTTGTTATATAATAAATTGTCTTAATGCTAATTCTTAAAAACAATTTATTATTGCATTATTCTAAACTTTTTATCTAAGCTCCCTAGGAGTGTCGCAATTTTATATATAAAAAAAAGATGAATTAATGAATAAATTCCCTTTTGATCACGATGCATGTAAATACGGTTCTTAAAATTTAGTACATCATTCCTGGATGAACACCTCCACTTCGTTGGAAATAAACATTGGGATTACTGCTTAGTGTGGGCTCCAGTGTGGTATATAAGTTGATCTCATCGGGTCGTATAAAAAGGCCTGAAATTATTTTTGAAATGAAAATGTGGGCTTTTTATTAAATGGGCTTCGCATGATTTGGGGCAGTTTTAGTTTAGTTTTTGTGAAAGGGTAAGATCGATATGGGACATATACTTTGGAACAGCATGCTCAGCGATTTGAAAAATGGAAACATATTTAATTTAAAAGTAGACAAAAATAATAAAAACAAATTGCAAAGAGGGAAAAAGAAAATTTGGATCATGAAAAATGGACGGTATTAGACAAAAGTGAGCATTTAAGCCCTCAGTTAGAATGGCAATAGCGGGCAAGTAATTCAAGACCTTAAAATTGGGAAATAAAGACTGTCACACATGTTATCATTTTTTTAACGTTTTTTATAAAATATGCATAAGCCCTACATAAGTTTTAAAAAATTAAAAACAGAAAGTGAATGTATAGTAATTTTAGTAATTTTATTTAAATTATAATTTAAGCAAGAAAAAATGTACAGTAAAATATTTCACATTTTAATGATATTCACATTTGTTAATTTTAAAAATAGATATTAAACAATTAATTTTTAGAATAGAAACAGACAGAAATAAATATTATTTACAAAATGACATTGGGATATACAAACCTTACCTGGATACCTTAAGGTTTGTGCTAAATGTGCCGGTGTCATTGACGCAACTGAACCGCCAAGTGCCTTAAGGGTCGGTGGTAATGGTGGATTTATTTGTGGCGGTAGTGGGGGTTGTGGATAAAAACAAAATGGGTGCGTCACATGTGCTGGAAAATAGTGGTACATACGTGTATAGCTTGGTGGAGCTGCTGCAACAAGTGCCACATGATCTGTGCCCATATACAAAGTATAATATCGATTTTAACGTTTTTACATTTGATTTATTGAATCCATTTAAATTATTTACGTTTGTGTGAAAAATTTAATGTTTTATATGTATGTAAATGACCGTCACAATGAGATGTTTAATGTGAACATTGTATCCATGATTTGATGTTGTATTTTTTTTTACATGAGAGTAATGTTTGTGTTTAGAATGTATATGATTTTCCATGATTTAATAAAAAATTGTAAAAAAAAGAACACAATATTGGATTAGAAACAAATCAATAAATAACAGAAAAATTTAGTTTATAAAATAATAAATACAAATAAGTCACACCTAATTGCCACTAAACAGCAAATTGTCCTGACAACTTTCAACGTACAAAGGTACATGTGCAGTATAGTAAACCCCTAAGTCCGTCTTCTTCAACGGTATAAAAATCATACAAGTCTAATTATTCCTAACACAAAACTTGAGAAGCGGACTCCGAGAAAAAAAACAGCTAGGTGGAGAGTAAAAAATCCAGAAAAGAGGAGACCGATACGAGTTTGCAACTGAAACTGAAACTGTGTAAAACTTATTCGGAGTGATAAATAAACTTAAATTCTATCAAAACTTAATCTTATCCTGAATTGAAATATTGTACACCGAGTGTATTATTTTATATTAAATTTACCTAAATTAAAACTTAACTTAAGACTTAATTGGTCGTGTTATAATATGAACCCCTTTCCCCCCACAATCCCACATACATGATTACATACTTTTCCCAACAGATGGATTTTCAGTAGTAACTAGGAAAGCTGATTTGGCCTTAAATTTTTTATTTCGCGAAAAAAAATTTCTCAAGTAGAATGTTTTGAATGAATGAAAAAGCTTCGTTCTCCATGATTCTCATCATTTCGGGTCACCTTAAATGTTTGTTTAAGAAATGTGTCTGCTTTGGCAGAAGAAAAGAAAATTAAGTTAATGTCGTTGTACTAATTATACATTCTTTTAAGGTCACTTAAGACTAAATGGTAATGAAAAAGGAGGAAATTTTGAGAAAAACAGTCCACAATAATCTTGTGGCCCAATCCATTTTTGTATTTTTATTTTTTAATAACGGATTTCCGTTGGCGAAAACCTTGTGCAAATGCTCATTATTTATTATTTTTTAAGTGTAGTTGCGGAGTGCCTTTTGTGTTCATTAACAAAACCAAAAACATTTTTTAGAGATACAGAAGTCGAGATTTTGATGAAACATGATTCCGACAATACCACTATTGAATTTAACTTTCTTATAAATTTTTAAAATGCCTATAATAGTTTGTACACAAAATAGTACAATAAAACAGTGCCCCCTAAACAACAGTAAGCTCCAAATGAATAAAGAGCTTATAGTTTTGTAGCTTTGACATCATGGTTTTTTTGTAAGACTTGTTGACCCAGCTCTCGAAATTCGGGTGCCAATTTACTTATTTTGCATTTGACAGTATCGCCTAATATCTTGCGTCGATTCTTCCATTTAATATCATTCGATTTCTAAAACTATTCTTCGTCTTCTTGCTTTGTTGAAAATCAGTTTGAGCTACACTTAAACTTTTCGGCTTTATTGAGAAAACTATCAAATTTTGGAAAGTGAGGATGAAAACTGTCAGAAAATTAAAAAATAGGTCCGTTCTTTTACCTTTTCGGGATTTTTTGTAAAAACTGTCAAAAATCGAGCAGTGGGGATGAAGTTTTGTGATCCTCCCAAAAAGTGGAAGAACACTTGAAAGCAAAAATCTCCCAAATGCACAAAATCATATCAAATGTCAAAATTCAATACGGTTTGACAGAACTCACACAAACTCCCGCAAGAAATTTTTGCGGCAAAGATGAGACCTAAGCTTTGGGTACCTACAAAAATAGGGTGTCTTCAAAAGTAAAAAATATAACAGATTGACATCTAAACAAAATTTAATGGTTTGATTGAGTTATGCGGAATTGACAAATCTGTCCCATATTGAACCAATAAATCAAAAAGTCTTATTTATCGATGTTAGAAACATATGTATTACTTGCTAACCCGCGGGACGTTGTCCCCGCTCTTAAGGAATTGTTAACGGTAAATTAAAGGTTGAGTATGTCTGTGTAGCCATCCCGTCACTTAACAGATTTGACTTAATTCAAGAAGAAGCAACGGGTAGTACAATTACTTACAACCTCTGCACCAATTTTGAGCCAAATCGAAACAGCCGTTCTTAGGAGGCAGGAAGTGAAGAACAAATACAAAGAAAAATGGTTTCAGACCACTTTTTTCTTTAAAATTTCACTTGACTTGTTATTGTCAACATTGTTGATTCAATTAGTCAATTAGACCCTTCGCGACAAAATAATAAATAAATAGAGCTTGACCGACTAAGCTGGCTAGGTCATGAACAAAGAAGAAACACTTACCAGGAGTGCAGATTTATGTGCATTGTGCAGATTTTCCATGCGTCCCCAGACTTTGGAAAACCCGTGAATCTACACTGCAGAATCTTCTGCACTCATGGGTTAAGAACAAAATACATGTTTATATTAATTTTTTTTGTTCATCTTTAATCATTTTTCAACTTATCAAAAGCACCGTAGTACATTCAGTTCAATTTTCACCAACAAATATTTGAACTGAATGAATTCCATTTATTCCATTTTTTTTTTAGAACTCTGCAGTGCAGTTTTTTTGGCACATTTTTTTAAACAATTTTATGGTAACACTGCTCAGAACCCATCCAAAATCGAAGAAGGGGCATGCCTAAAAACTTATGAAGAAAACAAAAGGCCTAAGACATGGAACAATTCAAAACCGGGAGGCCTGACGACGCGACGTTTCCTGAGGTCAACCCGGCGAACTTATAAATGGAGCCATAATGGTAGCATCCGAGATCATAACTTTTGTCGAAAATGGAGAAGAACAGAAAAAGAAAATTTACCCTTCTTTTTTTTTTTTTTTTTACACTATCAGAATTGGTCGAAGAGAGCTTATAGCAAGCACAGTCTTACGACCCTGGAGTCCTTTGCAGCGCAGCAGTCCGGAGGGCCAAAACTTAACAAGGTACAGAATCCGGAAAACAAAAGAAGTATTCAAAAATCCGTACGGGGAAGAAGCTAAAACCTACCCAAGACTCGTCACAATGGTATTTTAACAAATTTTTTTACACGGTTTTTTTGACGTGACGTCTCAAGATTT
>CAKKXW010000099.1:17818-40432 GCA_920937365.1 Sphaerophoria rueppellii | reverse complement strand
ATACAGAAATCGAGATTTTGATGAAACATGATTCGGACAATACCACTATTGAATTTAACTTTTTTGCAAAATTTTTAAAATGCCAAAAACAGCCCTTAATAGTTTGCACATACAATTTAGTACAATAAAACAGTGCCCCCTAAACAACTTTCTGTAAATGTAACCTAACAATCATGTCCTTTTAACAGCAAGCTCCAAATGAATAAAGAACTTATAGTTTTGTACCTTTGACATCATGCCATTTTTTTAAGGCTAGTCGACCCAACTCTCGAAATTCGAGTGCCAATTTACTTATTTTCCACTCTGCACGTAACAGCTGTTTGACATTTAGATATCTTGGCGTCGGTTCTTCATTTAATATTATTAATTTCTAAAACTATTCATCGTCTTCTTCTTTAGCTGAAAATCGCTTTGAGCTACACTTAAACTTTTCGGCTCCATTGAGAAAACTATCAAATTTTGGAAAGTGAGGATGAAAACTGTCAGAAAATTAAAAAATAGGTCCGTTCTTTTACCTTTTCGGGATTTTTTGTAAAAACTGTCAAAAATCGAGCAGTGGGGATGAAGTTTTGTGATTCTCCCAAAAAGTAGAAGAACACTTGACAGCAAAAATCTCCCAAATGCACAAAATCATATCAAATGTCAAAATTCAATGTTGTGCTTCATACGGTTTGACAGAACTCACACGAACTCCCACAAGACATTTTTGCGGCTAAAATCGGGAGGTAGGGGAAATATTTTTCTCCTTCAAAAGAACAGAAAAGTGGGAGAAGTTGGCAGTTTTATTCAGTTTTCGGGAGTAAGAGAACAGACCTAATCTCAAAATAAGAACGCTTTGGGTAGCTAATAAAATAGGGTGTCTTCAAAAGTATAAAATATAACAGATTGACATTTTAAAAAAATGTATTGTTTGTTTGAGTTATGCGGAATTCACAAATCTGTCCCAAGATATTTTTAGCATCCCATATTGAACCAATAAATCAAAAAGTCCTATTTATCGATGTTAGAAATATATGTATATAATACTTGTAAAAAATTGCGTTTTATCGAATACATTTTATTTCATTTTTCTCCTCTGGGAAGTTAGTCACGTGGACCACAGCGGAGTGCCCTTTGAAATTTATCGCGAACATACCCGCAAAACAGCTGTTTAACACCACTGTGATTTGACATTTCCAATAGTTTTTGTAATGTAATTTAATTCTTAACAACATTTCTGATATTTCTTCGCGAACACCCTGCACACAAATAACCTCACTTTAACTTTAATTTTAACTTATTGTTTTAAACAATTTTGATGCTCATCTGAACCAAAAAGCCTTTCGTTTGGTATATAATCTATGCCCTTTCGGCTCTTGTGGGCCGCGTAAAGTGTACCACAACGAAACTGCTTGCCGTTTTATTTGTTAGGGGAGAGCTTTTCACAACTGTTGCTTATGAGCTAAGAGTGAATTGAATAGCAGAGCTATGAATGGCTATTATTTATGTCAGAAAATTGGCCGAAGAATATATTGATGTTGAAATCTTTTTACTGAGAGTGACAGACGCCAGGTTTACACAGGAAAAAGTTAGGCACTTAAAATGTTAAATTTGCCACAGCTAATCTTTAGAATAAGGACATCATTTGTCGAGTTTGGTAGATAATATATAAAATCATAGAATTTCAAAAATACTAAATGCTTCTCGAAACTCAAGGAAAGTACTGCATTAACAGCCGCAATTCTACTTCAACGTTAACTTCGCTGGTCGTGGTCCATCAGAATTCAAGTGGATCTTAACAGAATATCTTAGCTTGTTATATCATGCTCAGTTTTTTCCATAGCAACAGTCTGATGGAAGCCATTCTTGCTTGATTTTATGTGACTTGCGTAGGCAGATACTTCTAGGCTTCAAGTGTGTTTTTTCAATCACTGAACCGAACAAAAATATTCACATATAATTCACTAGAACTCAAAATAAATTAACTCTCTGACCCCGATCCTCCATCCAAAAAGAATAAATCGAAAATAAAAATTCACGACATAAAGTCTTTGAAAGCAAAAAATTGTTATGATACTCGTAGACACCATTTCCTAGATTACGGCCTACCTTAATTAAGAAATAAAATCATAATCTTTTTTTCTGGTTTAATGCTCAAGCTTAATCGGACCCGCAGCAAAAAATTAAAAAAAAAAATCCCTTAAGGCTAATTTGTAATTAAAGCTCCAAACACTTCATAACTCTTTTTTTCCTTTTCCTGTATTTGGTGTCTTAATTTTGAGAAACCATAAACCAAGCTCTGAGTCGAGTCAAAGCCAGAGTCGAAGCCAAACGATAATGTTATGTAGCGCCATCATCATCACCCCAGCTTCGGGTCTTAATTTACACATCCAAAACCAAGTGAAATGAATTCATAAGCAAACAACCATCACTCAACAAACAAACAAAAGTCGATTTAATTACAACTTGCGTGTTATGAGTCTTGTAGCGAAAATGTTTTCTTATCAACCAGCTGCAATAACAAGAAGATTTTTAAGAGTTCATTTCGAGTATGTTTGCATTGTCAAGACAGCACAAAAAATGGTAATTACGACTGCGTCATGACTGACATAAGCAACATCTTTTAAGCTGCATATATATAGGTTCTGAAATCTGAACTTAGCTATTACAGACGAGCAAAAAAAAACCGAAAAACAAGACAAAAGCTAAGCAAAGAGAATAGCCCTAAATAATGGGTCTTACTTCACAAGTAATACCGCACTCCATTATTGTTCCTAATTCAAGGTTTACCATTACAGTAAATGCAATAATGCTGCTCTCTCTGACTCTAAAGTTGAGGCAAGTGGGGCGGCCCGCATATACGAAACGGTTGGTACACGATATGATCATCATGATCTGTAGGCTATCTGGGAGATCACCAGCCATGGTTGGGGTCTCTGTCTTTATCGTCGTCATCGTTGTTGTCGAAGTCATCGAAGTTGGAGTATACCTAGACGTAGACGTCTCCGAATATTGGAACGTCGCGTCGCGTCTCTGTTGGCTTGGCAGCGCGATCGAGTTTGGTGTTGAAACAGTAAGCAGGAGCAGCTAGCGACCGCGCGGCACTGAAGAGAAAAGTTCAACGACGACGAACTTGGAACAGGTATTTGTGATACTCGTGCTCTGCGCTGTCGGAGGGGCGTGTAAAAGTACATGGAGAAGCGACCGACACCTTGACTTTGGGAAGTTTTTTTGTGTGTAAGAGGTTTAACCACCACGGATGTATTAGCTAAGGTAATTTTTTATTTGCTCAGCGATATTATTATTAGAGTTTGTTGTTTTTTTTTTTTGTCTGCTTGGCTTTTAAGATTAAATAATAATAGCAATATACAAAATCGAAACTTGAGAGCTATAAAGTGTAGACAGCAGATGATTATTTAAGAGTGTGGTATGTTATTACGAACTCATAAAGGCATTTATCTTGATTGGGTGACCAGAAACGATTCTTTTTTATGTGCTTCTCACTTGACGAAGGTTGGAGTTTAAAAAATGACAACATTTATTTTGTGGGGTTTAAGTGTTGGAAAAATATTGTTTTGAGTTTATTTTTTTTTTTTGAAAATTCCATCAAAAAAGTTTTTGTGGTTTTAAGAGCTTTAAAAAGAAAACAGTTACGTATGTAGACGGAACTATGGAGCAAGTAGGATTTGCGGAGACGGTGAATTTTAATCAGGAATTTTGTGTTTAAGCGGTTAAGCGATTGCAATGAAATTTTGTAGTACTAAATGTGAATTTTAAATTGGAAATATTTTGTTCATAAGAAGACAAAATTTCTCAACAGTAATGACAGTCTCATAACTGTACCATGCTATGCTATGTAAGTGAGAAAGGCATGTTTTGTTTACTCCTTTAGAGCATTCATAAACTCAAAGTACATTTAAAGAATTTTCCAATAGTGATTGATTGATTTTGGCAGCTCTTTGCCGCAATATTGTTTCTTTTACTCACTGTCAAAATATCGTCTTTTAATTAGTCATCAGGGACAAATCATCTTGGCAAATTACCGCGATGAGCAACACGTGAAAATGATAAAACTGTATTCATAAAATGGGTGTTCTTTAAGAGCAACCATGCGCTTGTCACTCTCCTATTACGGAGTAATTGGTCGTCCTTCTAAGTCGATTATTTAACAAATTCGAGACCTACGGCTCAGTGAATAATCAACCAACACCCGTTTATCAACGAAACGCAAGATCTTCTAAAACCATCACTATACTTTTCGTGAAAGCAGCAGAATCCGAGGCAGTCAATTCCGCGTGGCTTACAAGAACTTGGCCTGTCACAGAGCACACCATGGGGAATTATGCGTCGTGATTTGGGCCTAAAAACATAAAATCCAACTAATCTAGAGGTTTTTTTTTTGTTATTAGCACATCCTCAAGGGGATTTTTATACCCTTATTATGCCAGAGAGGGAGTTCCACATACTCGTAGTACGACTAAAGAACTATTCTCTATACTTGAGCGTACATTAGAAAATAGTCTTAAGGGTTAACTGACAGGCATTCCTGGAAGCGCGGGTATTACGGTTGAATTGTTTAATGGGAGGAATGCAACTGGCTATTTCACTAGTGCAATTACCGTAGAAGTAACGATAGAACAGGGAGAGACACGCAAAGTTACGACGGTGGTCTAAAGGGGTGAATAAGTCAGTGATGTCTCTCTATCACCAATCATTTTTACAGCTATTTTTCGTATTTCATCCAAGAGGCTTAAGTAGGTAGCTGGAGCACCAGCCCAGAGATGGGAATTGTACTCAACATTTGAACGGATATTAGTCTTATAGATAAGGCATTGATGCAAGTGCCACTCATGGACTATGGCAAGCGGGTATTTCTTAATTTAACGATACAAGACAGCACTGGGTTTTTGAAGCATTAAACTCTACACGGTTTATTATTCCCCATTGTACAATGCTGCTTAATTTAGCTTATCATACTTTGCAGTTGCAGTCTGGAAACGAATAAGAAAAGATAAGGGTACTAGTGTCAGCAAAACAATGTATTGGATTAGACGCAGACAAGAGATCATTTATAAAAATGAGAAAGAGGGTCGGAGACAAAACAGAGCCCTGGGGCACACCAGCATTTATATAATGGGTTTCAAACTTGAATCCGTCCAATACAACTTGAATTGAACGGTTCGAAAGAAAGTTTCTAATTCAACGAACTAGGGTTTCACCAATACCGAAAGCACACTTTTTTGATAAGAGACCAAGATTCCAGACTTTATCAAATGCCTTTGAAATATCAAGTGCAACAATCTTACTTTCTCCAAAACGATGTAAAGATTTGTTCTACTGTTCGAAGAGATGAACCATGAGATCACCAGTGGATCCGTTGCTTCGAAAGCCGTACTGCCAGTCAATAAGAAGCTTTCGGTATTCGAGATATTTCTAAGCTGATAATTCATCAGCATTTCCATGAACTTGGAAAGAAGGGATGTAAGTGTAATCGAATGATAATAATTGGAGGGAGAAGAAAATTCGCCTTTCTTTGAAATTGGCTGGGCAAATGCTGTTTTCAATAGAATAGGATAAAAGGAAAAGCTTACGCAACGGTTTTGCCAGAGTTGAAGAATACCTCCTCAGAAAAATAGTGGGGATATCATCCGGACCAGCGGATTTATGTATCTTGAGATCTTTAAGAACTCTCGGCTGCGAAGAGTAGGAGGCGAGCTGCTTAGCAAAAAGGTTAGCTTTGGCGATAGAGCTAACAACTGGAGTGTCATTGTCAAAGAGCGTAGTCACTGAGGAAGAGGAAGAATTCCGTATATTTTTTACAAATGACCAAAAATTCTTATTGCCTTTGGGACATTGCAGTATTTCTTGCCTTAATTTTTGCTCATGCAAAAAGTCGAATATGCAGGCCTTCCTCGGTTTTCCTCAGTTGGATTGGCTATACAACAGCGGAACCTTACTTCTCTTTCCCTGATAACCTCATTACAGTTTGAATGAAACCATGTGGAAGCATAGTGACCAGTTAAAGATCCGGAAGAAACAAATAAACCATACGCAGTGTCGTGTCTTCACTAATTAGGCTTTGGACCAGTTGGAAGTTGATCCCAATTTTGGTCGAAAAATAATCTTTAACGATCAGGTCCATTTTTGGATGACTGCTGGGTTGCTGGATTTGATTTGACGACACCAATCTACGTGAGATTTACGAGGTGCCAATGCATTCAAATAAAATTACCATTCGGTGTGGATTTTTGGACTGCAGGCGTCATCGGTCGATTGTTCTTTGAAAATGATGCTGGCCAGGCCATTATCGTCAACGCCCGATCGCTTAAGGTCGATGATCACCAACTTTTCGTGGCTGAATTTGATGATATGATATGAAATACAGTTTGTTTTGCTCAATTTTAAAACCGGCCCGCCTATAACGGAATAAGAAAGAACTAACGCTCACTACGGCGTATACGTACTATAACAACAGCCACGCATTATTATGTTTTCAAATTGAAAGACCTTATTGGAATTAGAGTGCGAAACGTTAGTTTAAGTTTTCAACTACCATTTTTATTATAAGCTCTTTACACCCTCTTGGTTCGTGAGGAACAAAGACATCAATCAGTATCAAAATGTGAGTAAAATCATCTTCTTTAAATTTCGGATCTCCAAAACTACAAACCCCAATAATGAATAACAATTCGGAAGCAAGTTTTGGCTTTAAATTTCGGTAGCTAGTTGCGTGTCATATTTTCGAATGTCATAAATGGCACGACATGCATGCCACACAACATAACATTTCATACAAAAAAGAACCTAATCATGAATACGGAAGACAGACATAATTTTGAAAGCAACTGTCATCATTCATATTTATTAATATTTAATTCTCCCAACAAGGTCGTTACTATAATACTTCCGTGTAGCTATCGTCCAACGTTTTGACGATTTTCATTCCTTTTCACACACCAAGAAAGTCGCCAATTTAAGTGTTTTCACCAATCATATGGTGAAAACATACCATAACATTTAGATGGATGGTTTTGAACTGATGAATGGCTTTGCAACTCGAGGGGAATATTACACGTGTTAGGATGCATCTAACTCCAAGGCAAAGAAATAAAGAAGAAGAAGCTATCTATTGCACTCTGCCACAGCGAGTCATGATGATGGGAGGCTTTTGAAACGAATTCACAATTGTTGGCTTGTGGTTTTCTTCTTTGCCTCCACATAATTGGTAGCTGCAAAAGGTTTGGTTCTATGGGCTCTTGGTTTATGAAGAAGAAGACAACGAACCGAATGCGAAATGATACAGGAGAACTTAACCTAATTGGGCACGCTTCAGGGTTTCATGCGAGGAATACACGAAGCGTGACCATAACAAGGTGATCAAAAATATTTTTCTACAACCTTCCTAAGCATGGCTTAGGACACGATGAAGACAGCAACAACTTCAACGCCAACGACAAAGACAACGGATGATGATGATGACGTCGTCGGTCGTCGTCATGGTTTTCCAGAAGGTACATTTTTTATTTTAGTTTTTTTCACCTGGCCTTTGGAAAGGTTTCTGTTCTTTCTTTGTTATTTTTTTTTTTTTATTATTATGAGGGTTTTCCTCAAAAAGGTAAAGAACTATATTCTGTTCCGAAAATTGAAATATCTAACGGTTAATCTGTAGCATACCTCTTTTCTGAGAAAAATTCCATAGCAATTGGATGCAGTTCCTTTGGGGGCATATACATAACCCGATCTATTGAGGAATCAAGGCAAACTGAAATTGGGAAAATTGATCAAATTGGGAGCGAATATAGAACCCTACACATGCACTTTGACTTTGTGGAGTGGAATGGTGGTAACGAGCGATAGGAATAATCATAGATGCCTTTAAAAGTGCATATAGGTGAGTTCTCTTTTTTTTAATGAGGACCTTGTTTCCATAGAGTTCAAAACCTTTTCCGCCTACACACACTCATCGATGAAACTAAATTAGGTCACGATGATCCGATCATGGTGAAAGAGACGATGATGATGGTTAATTGGGGCACTGTGCCTATATATTTTTTTATATTTGTCTAGATCAACTTGAAAATTATTCATAAGCTACGCAATGAGAGTATAATTATAATGGTATATGCATGAGATCCAGGGCTGTCCTACCTTTTTTCTTTGAAAAAAAATGTGTCTATAAATTTGGGCGACGGCTAATTCTTTCCCAAGAAAACTAGTTTTTTGGAGGAAAGGGCACGCTTTTATGTTGTCATCTTTATTTTATATCTACTCCACTAAAGCTCTTGTGTCTTCAGCTGTTGCATTGTTGCAATTGTTCAAGCGAGGTAATATCAAAAATTAGAACTCGTTTGTTTAAATTTGGTTCCACATATACAAAAACTTTCCTTGTGAATTTGGGCCACTCAATTTGAGTCCATAACCCACTTTCTAAAGAGTCTTGTACGTTACTAGGTCTGTGTTTTTCGAGTGACACTGGGTAAGGTGTTTCTTAGCATCCAGCTTTTAGCACTTGGTTTCTCAAACCATGACCTGAGTTTCCTCAGTTCGGATGTAGCACATCAAGTTGTTCAAAATAAATTTCAATGTCGAGATTATAAGAACATTTATTAAGCAGAATTGAATTGTGTGAATAATTTGAATGCATTAACTGCAACTCATTGAATGCTGTTCAAAACGTAGGTGACCCAGTTTGTTTCTTACATCATAATATCAATCAGCCTTTGGAGCTGCACTTTCCTCTAAAGTCCTGTGTAGTAAGCTCAGCTCTCTTTGAATGAATGGCTGCTATCATGTCATATACAATTGTTGGATTTATACAAAACTTATTGTAGACTATCCGCATCTGGGAAAAACCATCAAGTGCACTCGGAACTCCTACAAAATGCCTTTAAAAGGCTAACCAATTGGCAAAGCATTAAAGAAAACTTTATATCTTGCAAAGTATAAGCTTCACAATTGGAGTCATAACACGACACGTCCTCATAGGTAGACATGACATGAAGCTAGGGGTCTTCACTAATGATTTCTGTAAAATCTGCTTGGACAGGGAGGAAGAGGAAACAGTCCAACACCTTTTGTGTACATGTCTGGCACTCTCCAGTAGAAGGATTTTCTGCCTGGGTAATCCCTTCTTCGATAATACCAGTGATCTGACAGCGATCGACAAAAGATTCTTATCTTATCTTATTTCATTAAAAGCACAAAATGGTTTGTTTGAGATCATTACTCTTCCATGAGTAACTTAACTTTACTGGTGAGGAACATTACTTTACTGGTATCACCATGAACCCTTGAGGTCTAAGTGAGTCAAAAACATGTAGACGGCCACTCTTACTTAAACTTACCCTAATGTAGACGTTTCAATCAAGTACTTGTTATAACAAGAACGGCAAAAAAAATCCGTTACGACCACAAACTTGGTAGCTAAACATCCGGCAAAAAAAATTTGAAATAATTTGCGGGAAATCGGTAAAAGGCAGCAATGTAAGAGGTCAACTGTTATGCTCTCAATGAAAAGTTTACTACTACACCTGCGTCGCTAAATGTAGTCTGTTGATTTTCTAGTTAAAGACAAATCAACAGGTTAGCATAAGGAGTTCCTTCAACTTTGCAAGGATACAACGGGACGATATTTTGGAAGCCATAATTTTAATCAAATCAAATGCCACAGGTCTAGATTTAATGAAACTGAAGGCTGTTCAGCTGTTGCTACCATGCTTACTACGTAAGCATTACGTTATTGGTCTTTTCAAAGGCCTTTGACACTGCTAGTCACCCAATTTTTTGTGAAAAACTGAGTTGAGCTCTTGTAAGTAGGTTTATTATTACCTTAACGGTATAGACAACAAAGCGTAGTGGCAAATGAATAGTTGTCCTTCTTTCTATATGTCCTTATTGAAGTCCCTCAGGGATCTATCCTCGGACCCATTCTTTTCTTACTATATGTGTATACGCTTCCAAGTGTTTTAAAAATCTGTATGATTCATTTGCATGCCTATGCAGCTCTCTATAAGTCAGCAATTTGCAGCAAAAAATGATGCCGTAGCTTTAATGAATGCGGACTTACACCTCATCCTGTAATAGTTAATTAAAAGAGTTTTCTGTCACTCAAATCAAGTCTTTTATGGGCCATAACATCAGAATCCCTTAATGCGAATCAAAACAAAATGTTAGTAACAATATTATTCAAATACCAAATGGTACATAGAACCTGATAGAACCTCCGCCTACAAAGCTGCGGTAAAACTAAAGGAAAATTTGGCCGAATTACGATAAGAAAAGATCCGATATTATCTTACTTCTTAAAAAACCCTCCCTAAGATCCCTCATAAGCGTGATTAAGGGACATAACCTACTTGGCTACCACAAAATGAAGACGGCGCTTAGCACAGACGACATATGTAGAGGCTGTGGCAACGAAGAAAAGCACGAAAATACCGCTCACTTCCAATGCCATCTGTCAAGCACTCTTCAAAACTAGGAAAACATTTTTAGGTAACTTTTTCTTCAACGAACTAACGAACGAACTCCAAACTCCCAAATGGACCAAATTTCTTCAAAATCGAAAATCATGAAGCCTAGTAAAACTCCAGGACAAGACGTGTCTCTAACTTTAATTTATTGATGACAAAATCTTAATCTTGAGTCCAAGTCAATTTCAACAAAGAACGCATAATGCAAGTCTACATTATTCTCTAAAAAAAAAGAACAAAATAAATTTATAAATTGCCATTCATCATTCCTAAGATAATTTCTCAGCAATCAACTAAAACTTCCAATTAGGATGTCATCAAAACAAATAGCCCTAATCAATTTCGTCTTCTTTCGAAACTAGCATTGCGTGTCCTCATCTAATTGATCTTCCCAGTCTCCGTCCTCTTATGTCAGCATATTTTTCCATGTTGTTACCAAAAAACATTAAAAGAACATGGTTTTTGCGGTTTGTTGTAATTTTTTTTTCTTAAACTAAAAAACAAGTTAACCCGGAATTCAAGTCCGCATATTGCTCCCAATGTACACCACCCGCACCCAGCACCTCCCCACCATCAACACAAAATGTCTTGTTAGATATTCAATTCTAACGTACAAATGCCTGTTGTCAGATGATGTTGAAGTAGGAGGAAGACAACATAACGTCTCCTACGCCCCAAATGTCATCCATCTTACGGCACATGCTCACATAATTTCGCCTTTCTGTCTACACTAGTTATCGCAACATATACTCTACCCAATGGTCTGTGTGTCGTGTCGTCTTGTTTGGCAAATAGTCAAAAAACGACAACAACACAAAATAACAACAAAAATAAAAGAATACAAACAAACAAACATGAGACGAATGAAAACGCGAATTTACAACTATTACAGCGCGTTACAGAGCATGTTATTTCCTCATTACCATCTCTAGTCTCGAGCTGAAATCAGAGACTGCTTCTTCTCATAAATATAAACCTTCTTGCAACCGAACTCAACCGACTGACCAACCAGACAAGACCACAGTCATCAGCATAGCAGACTATATGCACAGTCCCGACTATTATTATCATTGCAACTCAAAGATGACTCCCAGGCCCGTTGGCGACTGCTGCATCAAAACTGGTTGCTAAACAAGAATTAAGTTCCAACCTAACATACTCGTCTCGGTTCTGTTTGAGCAATTGAGATGCTATTCGAGGTCCAGATTCAAAATTCTGATTCAAATTGTTGCTTTGGCCAAACAGGCCAAGTAGCTATGCGTTTCTCGTCGTCGTTGTTGTCGTCATCATCATCGTCCTCAGGTAGTGGCGGGAAGTAAGAAGGAAGGCGCTCACGGCATCTAATGCCTTATACATTTCAAGGCTGATCACGTGAATTAGCGAGAAATTGAATTATTGACTACAAAGTGAGTGCGCAACACAGCAACACACGGGCCCCCTGGCTCCTAGCTACAATGATCGGATCCATTTTAAGGCGATTATTAATTAAGCAACATACAAACTCGGAGTCTCCGGAGTCTTCTCTCTCAAGGCTTATATGAAGAACCCAGCCCATATATCAGATGGAAATAGAAAGATAGATAGATACACGATGTTGATGGGGCATCTGCAACAACTTTCCGCAGACTGGATATAAACCTTCTTGGTGTATCGTGGATTATGTTGTTCTGGCCTTTCATGGCGAAAAAACTAACCTCCTCTCTAAACGCCAAGCTCGTAATGAAATATTTTATTTAACCATTTCGGAGGCATGCAGAGCGTTTTATACGATTGTTACGTAATTTACGTAGGTTAAGTGCAAGTGGTATTTAAGCTTCTGTATATATGAGCTGCAAGTAGCGCTGCTGCTGGTCAATTCAATTTCGATTTCATTTTCGTTTTCATTCAAGAGTCAGAAGTAGGAAGTGCCCGCGAGTTCGCGATCATCAAGACAGCAGCGAGGCACTCAATATAATGCGGTTGCAATGACTTGAAAAACTGACAGTGAAATGTTTATTATTGCATTTGAGTAATCAGTTTTATTGTACTCGAGTGTATGAAACGCCTCAACTGACGCGCGGCCGAGACGCATTGAGATATTATTGAAATAAAGTTTTTTTTTCTTCTCATCAAAGTATGACGATTAATTGCTTTTATTTTCATTTGTTAAGAAAAAGTCTAAAAAGCTGTAAAAAATAGAAAGTTTCAATTCTTTGGCTTGCGAGAGAGGAAGGAGCGTATATGGTTCATTAGCGATTCGATTTACCAAAATAAAAGGTATTGTTGTGCGCAGAAAGCGATTAATCATTTATTAAAAGTTTGTATTTCCTATTGCTTTGAAATTGAGTGAAATTTGTTTGTTGTATTGTGTTTGTTGTATTGTTTTCGAGTATGAGTTTGATTTAATTGTTCGGAAGAGTGTTTAAACATGGAAGTAACATGACTTTTGAATGTGGAATTGTTTTGGGATAGGTGTTTTTCGGTTTGGTTATGTCATGGGGGACCTTTCGCTTTCTTTTTCTTCCGAAAATAATTTTTGATTAATTGTGCAGGGTTTGTTTTTTGTTGTTGAAAAAGTTCTGTTGTACCCAACTCAAGAGAAACGTATTATGCAATTGCAAATACATTAATTGGAAATTGGGGACTGAATGTTGTGTAAATATTGGTACAGAAGATGTCAATTTACACAAAATCATTTCTGGAGTTCTCAATATCAAAAACATTTTTAAACAATAACCAAAAATTTTGATGGTCCACCATATAAAGGGTTTTTCAATAGGGACGCTACAAAAGTAGACAGATAGGGACAGCAAATGACGCCATATTTTTTCCCGCTCTCTTTCAGTAAGGTTTGCCATTTCATCATGTAAAGGTCGAGTCGAAATTATTAACATTTACTACCGAAATTCGGAGCCAGTGGTCAACACTTTAAGAGCGCTACGTACAATTTATGGTCGTCATAATCGTCCACAGGCTCAGTACAAAATGTTCTTGGCCTACATCCTTACAAGATCAAATTGACCCAAGAACTGAAGCCGCTTGATCACCAGAAGCATCGTATGTTCGTGAATTGGGCTGAGCAACAACTTGAAAATGATTTGGATTTTCATCGAAAAATCTTCTTCAGCGATGAGGCTCATTTCTGGCTGGATGGCTTCGTCAATCTGGATGGTCAGGCAGCAATCCACATGTGCCTCACGAGGCACCATTACATCCCGAAAAAATCACTGTTTGGTGCGGTTAACATGCTGGTGGTGTCATTGGGCCGTACTTCTTCCGGGATGATCAAGACCACATGCCACAATCGAATTATTGTGAACGAAATTCGATGAGCGCATATCTCCAGAAATGGACCTGTGAATTGGCCGCCTCGTTCATGCGATTTAACGCCGTTAGACTATTTCCTGTGGGACTACGTCAAATCTATGGTTTATGCCAACAACCCAGCGACGATTGATGAACTTCGTACGAATATCGAATGTAAAATTGCAGCAGTATCGGCCGATTTATGCTTGAAAACCGTCGAGAATTGGGTTAGCGTCTGGACTTCTGCAAGCGTGCCCGTGGTGGCCATGCAAAAGAAATCGAGTTCCATACATAATAACATCAAATCTACTTCCACAGAAATAAAGAATTTCATTGATATCCAAAACCGTTTTTGTTTTATTTAAGAAAACTTTTGTAGCGTCCCTATTGAAAAACCCTTTACATTATACAGTTAAAAGAATACAGCAGAGACGATCAACAATAATATCGGAGTATGAGGATTTTGTGGATACGCGTAGAAGTGTTTTCCAATCTCTATAACGCTTGAAGGCCTTCATCGATGGCGTGAAATCAGAGTTTACCAGACTTTCGACACCTGGGATGTTTTCATTGAGGCCGGGTTTAACACCGTGCATAGAGACGAGCTACAAGGACAATTTTCTTTGGCATCTCAGCGAAATATTAATTATTTTATTATACTTTATTTAAACAAAAACAATCAACGTACTACGTACCCTGTGCCCTCCAAAAAAAAAAAATTAATTGCTTATAAGGAATTATTTGAACGAAGAATTATTTTGCTTCGTTCTCCATGATTCTCATCATTGCGTGTCTCCTAAAAATTCAGTTTTTCAAAGAGGATGTTGCTTAATTTAGGAAAGGAGTAAATTGGCATGAAAAAAGGTCGGGCAAAAGTAATGCGATAAAGTAAGTTAGTTTGCTTTCATATGACTTGTTGTCTTTTGGTTTGCGTGATTTTTCACGTTTTCGGTTTTTCGAACCCATTTCCTATGGCTCCTTCTCTATGACGCGCAGGTTTCTGTTATGTGTGCTTTTTTTCTATGTGTCTATCTGCCTGTCTTCGTTGTATTAATGTCTTTTTCTGTATCAGGTGTTGGCCTCAGTCGCCAGTGCTATTATGTGTCTGTGCGAAATACTGTAATTTTAATATCACTGTATATTCTGTTTCAGAAAGAAAGAAAAGACAATTAACTCCGAACGTTAAAGTAGTTATCAAAGATTTGTCTCAAATAACTAATGTCATAAAATCGTTATGATTTTATGACAACTAGAATTGAACTCTAGGATACTTGGAAAGCAACATTTCTTGGGTGGTTTTTAGTTCGGTCTAGAACAGGTAAGCTTTATGGGTTGAGTAGAGGGGCTAGTTTGTATATACTACTTCGAATAGGTTAGATAGTTAGAAATGGCTATACTACTTACATGTAGGGCACAATTAACACTCCGTTTTGATACCATACCTCGTGAGATCCTAAAATGATTCAAGAATGTGTTAGGAAGGATCTATGTTCCACACGTACAATCCTATACATAATGTAGTATTATTATCCCACACTACGGCCTATGATTTTATAGTGCCGTTTAGTTAAAGAGAAATAAGGGGATTTTAATAATGTGCTAAGGCCACTTTGACGGTAAAAGATCATGTCTATGATCTTGAATTCTGAGAGTTCCTCAATACCATTACAATAATCTTGGCTATGTCATGCCTAGGTTTGGAAATTAAATTGATTGATTTGGTTTTGTCATGGGTGGGTACGATTTTTCTAGATGCTACGCAACTGGTAAAGCTATTAAATCTACAGCTTTCTTCTGATGTGTATATCAGAATATTGCCCTTCACAACTCCAAGAGAAGCTTATACTCTCACCACAAATGAGTTGTGAAGGGCTAATCCTCGCTTTGCTAACTCGTCTGCCTTCTCATTTCTCTCATACCCCATAGGGCCTAGTATCCAGATAAGATTAACACTCAGGCCTAGTTCCTCGAGGGCCTCTCTACATTTCTGGACCATGGGGTTATATAGCTGAATCAATGGATTTAATAGTTTCCTGACTAACTGTTAGTACAGCTAATTTTTGGTTTTGTTGTATATTTCTAACAATTTTGCCTGGAATACTACACTGGCAAATACGGTAGGCCCAAAGGATTTTGAAATCTTAAGAGTCACAGAAGACACCAGCACCAACACCGCATTCCATCTTTGGACCCTCCGTGAAGATAGTCGTGTCAAAGTCTTTCATCACATCGCCTTTTTCCAGTCGGTTCTTAACGGGGGCAAGGCTTTAAACTCTTCGCTACAGCTATCTACATGTACCGATTTCGTTACAGATAGATTTAAAGTCTCTCTTTTACTCATTGGCTATCAATGTAAAAAGTGAAATTAGTGTGCAAAGATTTCGGCCTAGTGATTGTGCTGTGACGATGCAGCTTAAGGAGAAATCTACACTGTGGGTATATTCAGAATATGAAAAAAAGTTTCCCAGAAAAGGGTTATACGAGTATATGGATGTCTGCTCCTGGAGGAATTCCAATATATATTGGATTCGTTAACAAGCAATTTATTAATGGAAAATATGTATTTTCAGACATTTAATTCGTAAAAAAATCGGAGTATGGTTGTGTAAATATAAGTTTCTATTAACACTGATTTCAAAATGTAAAGTCAATCAACCAAGTGGCTAAGTCTGTAGACACGAAGACAAATCGACATGCTCACGAAGTGTGTAAATGATTTTTATCATTCCGAAAACAACATTTTTCTCGAATATCGGTACTGTTACTCCTACAAATTTCATTTTTCTAATAGTTACCCAGGTTGGACAGCAACGTTAGATAGCAACATCGATTTTTTGAATATGCATAAACGAATTCAAATGCGAGGGATATCAAAATTCTCGAAATGATTCACTTAAGTTTTTGCTAAACAATTTTCAATAAATATTCTTAATTCATTAAGCTTGTTAGCTATTTTAATGCATGCTTAATCCGCAAATTTAATTTTAAATCCACAAAAAATTAGGCTAAAACTTAAATTAATGAATTAACAAAATTTAATAAATTTTAAATGTCCATCGATTCGCACAATAGTACCGTTTCTCAGCATAGAATATGAGTGTTTATTGGCATATATTTTATTTTCTTTATTTTGTTTATTTATATGCAAATACCTGAACTTAAGATTTGATTGTTTTTTTTTTTCTTTTTCTTTTTCTTTGTTTTTATTGTTTTCTTCTTTTTCTAATTGAATCCATCGATCTTGCATCAACAAAAGAGAACCATGCTATTGAAGTAGGTTATGAGTTTATCTGGTTTCTAGGTTTTTTGTATACTTCATAATAGCTGTAAACATAAAAACTGAGAATAGAAAAAAAATAGGGGGGGGGCATCCAAGAAAAGGAACACAAACAGACACAAAATTGAAAACGGAAAAATACCCAGCACGTTGTGTTTTCTTCTTCTTCTTCTCATTTTGCCTCTGATCTTAAGAATGTTATTGTTTAATTTTTCGTTATGCAATTGTATTGTTTTGGACTTCAAAACAGACTGACCGATTGAAATTTTTTATTCTGGAATATAATTATAATAAAATGATTGATGTTTTGGGGTTTTCAATTGAATCAATGTAGTCTGTTGAGAATATTAAATTCTTGTGGTTTAATGATTTGGGAAAAAGATAGTGGCATACGATCCAAGACACGATGCATATGCGAGTGGAGTAGTCATTATTAACAACTTCTATGTAGTCAAAAAAAATAAAAAAATGTTCCTTTAGCAATTTTCTTGGAAATATGTATCACTCTTTCCAAAAAAGCGTCGAGGACTTGAAATATTTAGGCCTTTTACATATCAATGAAAAGAAATACATGCGTTTTATTTTTATTTTCGAAAAATTATACAATTTCAATGCATTTCACCATTACTTCTGAACAATTGATTGTACAAACGAAAGAGCTGATACACGAACTCTTTTTTTTAATTTCATATACAAAAGTCAAGAAAACGTCATTTATGCATTGAATTCGTTAAAAACAAAATACAAATGACAGAGCTTTAAATCTAACAATTCACGAAAAACAACTTCACCTTCATCCAAAGCCTGATATGAAGCCACTGCACTTGCAGAGCACTTAACATGACTAGTGAAAGCCTAACTGCTGATTGTCTCATTAATGAGAGCTAGAAAACGAGAGTTCACCATCAAAGCCATACTATTGTACTCGTTCTCAAGCCATCATGCGAACACAACATAGAACAAACGCGGTGATGCTTCAAAGTCTGCTTCTTCACTATGCCATACCCGTTAGTTTATATATCCAAAGTGCAACTTTCTTGAACATGATTTTTATGTCAGTGGTTTTTATAAGACAAAAACAAGAAAAAAAAACAACGAATAGAAAAAGAATAGAACACAGTAAAGAATAATGAATGAGAAATATTAGAACTAGAATCTCGAAGAAGAAGCTCCAACAGAATAAAAAACTGCTATTTACATGCCAAAGTCATCACATTTATTAATGATTGCCTCGAGGTCTGGATGTGTTCAGACTTTTTGTTGTTGTTACTCTTTCGCTTTAAAATAGGCAAACAGCGAGGAGGTAAAGATACTTCAACATGCATTGACTGCGCTCTACCAGTAATTAGCATTAATATAATGCAGGCAGAATTTTAACTCTTTCAATACGAAATTTTGCTTTGAAGGCATTTGCGTTGAGTTCAATGAAACTTTGATGCAGAGAAAATAGAAATATTATGATGACTTATAATTTCTGCATTAATTCTTTTGAATGCATTTCATAGATCATTAACATTTTATTTTTTCTTTCTTTTATTTGTTTACCTTTGTTTTTAATTATAAGACTTTGTATAAGTCGACTGGTCCTTAAAGCACACGCATTGAATACACAATTTTTGTTTCATTTTATGAAGCTGAACACACGTTAGTTTTGCATAAATCAACATAACGTTCGAGTTGATTGTAACATGCACTTTAGCTAGACCAAAACTCTCTTCAAACAATATTGCTTATTTTTATTGCTTGCAAATGTTGTACGTTAATTTATGTTTGGATTACTGTAACATTATTTTTGACAGCTTAATTGGCCATTCTCGCATTTACGATTTCTTTGGTATCTCTTCTAAGTTAGCAAACATTTTACAGATGCACTTGTGTGAGTACTCCAAGAGGTGAGATCCATTAGCATCGACCACAACTCAGGAGAAGAATCAAGAATTGAAGTTATTTGAAATGGAATCCGTCAGCTAATTAAAATTTGAGATAAGGACATTGTGACACATATGAGAGCCGGCCGGTTTTGATGCGTTTACTGAAGGCGGGATGTCAATTTTATCAAGAAAAACTTTCTGTAGCGGTGCAAGAAGTGTAAATCAATAAATTCGTGTTTTTATTAATTTGTTTTTAAACTTGAGCGGTGGACATAATCAGCATTATTTTACATTTCTAAATGAATCGATTGGAAGAGAAGTTTTCTTGCTTATGTTTTTTTAACAAGACGTTTTTGCAATTTTGTATGCAAATTTCACTTTTCTAAATTGATTTTGAATGGATTACGAAAGAGGACAGAAAAGCGATACCGGATAAAATAAAATCAATAAAAAGTTTATGCCAATGGAGTACAAAAATATGGTAGCAGATCTTTAAATGGGTTGCACGAAATGGATTGCAGAATATTTTCCGATGCAAACATCTAGGCAACCAGAGCTCGGAATTTTGTTTGTCTTTTAATATTTAGACAACGATAATGAGAACTATGAAATATTTTGAATATAGCGAAATCGATTTCCTCATGCTTTTCAAAAAAAAAAAAAATCAGGAACCTCAAATCGATACCTACAACCTACCACATTTTCATCGATTTCAAGGTTTCGTATCACAAAAACGTTTTAAGACAAGGCGATGCGCTTTCATGCGATTTCTTCAACATCATTCTTGAAAAGATTGTGCAAAAGTCCAACGTCAACTCCAGAAGCACAATCTTTCAAAAGGCTATCCAGCTACTAGGATACGAGCTTCGTCCACCTAGGTTCCGCTTTAAACTCAGACAACAATACCAGCACTGAAATCAAACGAAGGATCACTCTTGCCAATCGCTGCTGCTTTTGAATTAGAAAGCAATTGAGTAGTGAAGTCCTCTCTCGAGCAACTAAAGTGGTCAACGTCCAAAGCCCTCATCATCCTTGTCTTAATGTATGGTCCAGAGACATGGAAAATGACAACATCCGATGAAAACGCTTTGGGCTGCTTCGAGAGAAAAAAAAAATTTAGAGTGATTTTTGGTCCAGTCTGCATAAATAGAGAATGGAGATGAAGATTCAATCAAGAACTGTACGAGCTATTTTCCCGCAATTTTAAATAGATATTACTGGTGCTGTGTGAGTCTTGTTTTAGATGTTTCTTAAACAATTTTATTCAGAAGAGCATAAGAGTGCCATTTCTTTAATGAACGTCTCAGACTTTGTTCTTCAAGTAAATTTAAAAAAAAAGGTCTTCAATTTTTTTCTTATTTCTGTTTTTGGCCCTCATTGTGTTTTACCAAAATTTACCTAAAAGTAATTGTTCACACTAATCGCAAGTTAAAATACAAAAAAAAAAAAAAACTGGTCGAATGAGTATCATTTAATTATCTCCCTCACAGCAAAAATTTTTTGTCCATGTATTTCAATTAAGTTAACAGAACTATAAACTAGGTTATCACAATCAGTGCATCGAGAACCAAGCACAAATACCGCACCGTCCCCATGTCCCCATAAAGCCCACGCACACTGCTCAGCGAGCCGTTAAACAACGACGCACGACTATATATACTCCTCCATCAATAGAACATTACCAAAACCAACCTTTCAATTATACAAAAAAGTTCCTCTGTAGGCACGTCAGCCCATGAAGTCAATTACTGTGACTTGACTCCATCTGCGCTTTCGATGTTGTTCCCATATATTTTCACTAAGAAAACAATCACGTCACGTCACAAATGTCAACAAATAAATCTTTCTCTCACTTTTTGTTTAAAGTAACAAAAAGGTGTGACTTGTATTTTCTCTAAGATAATAAATAGACAATACCTTGAGCCAAGTGTGACACACTCGAGTGAATTCAATTTATTAACAAAAAAAAGAAACTCTTCATTCAAGCTCCAAAGAAGTGCGTCAACCTTGGCGTCTCACAAAATTTATAAGAACCACAAAAGTAAAAGAAGAAAAACAAAACTCACCACCTCCACTCATTGTGGCTGTATGCTTCGAACTATTGCCATTGCCCGCGTTTGATGTTGAATTCGGAACCGGACCCATCACTCCATACTTGATGGGCTTAAAGTGAAAGAAGGACGGCGAATAACCGGACCCGGCTCGACTCAACGAACTAAACTGCTCCTCACGATCCTCTACATAAAGGCCCTCCTTGCCCATGGCAGCCAATTGCCGTCCCTTCGGCATAAACATTACCAAAAAAACAGTCGCCGATGTTGCAACTAATCCAAATGCAATGCATGCGTCCTTATGCCGATCGGCAACGGCCAAGCCGCACAACATCCAACCAAGCCAAATTGGTATCGCACCACCAATCGCTAGACCAATATATGTTGACTCTCGATAATTATCACGAATGCCGCGCGATTTGATCGCGAGAACCGCCACGAACACGATCAGGAAAACAATGTAAATTAAGGACAACAACAGTTCGGAGAATTGCGTCTTGCACAGGGGTATCATCATCGTGCTACCGTGTTGCTGCAAACGTGTGATATCGCTCGAGGTGATCAACATCGAGGATAGTAGTTTGCTACTGCCGCTACTAGTGCCCGCACTAGTTGCACTACTGCTGCTGCTGCTACTGCTGCCGAATGGAACTGTCATTGTATAAATATCTGGCGGCTGGTTCAGCAGCCACTGGGCCCCAATGGCCACTTGAATGAGTACGGCGAACAGCAGTAGCAATCCCTGATACGGGGCCGGCAAATAAACACCACCGTTCAAACTAATGAGGAACACGCACTTAACGAGCAGCGCTGCAAATACCAAAGCATAAGCGACCCCGGCACCGAAACGTATCGCGCCACAACTCAGAACGGTCGGCTGTGCCGTGATTATTGCGCCCAGACCGGCACAAGCAAATAAACCCAGCAACAGCATTTGGCCTAAAAATAAATGCCGGCGTGACGGTGAGGTACGCCAAGCCTTGAATAAAACAAAAATCTCAAAAGCAGCCATCATGATCATGGTCAGCGAGGCAAGCACCAGCACGGGCACTACCCATGGCTCCTTGCGGAGTCCATGCGGCAGACGGGTGCTCACAATGGTCGGTGGAGTGACCATCGACGATGTGTTGCTGTGTGACGGATTCTTCGGAGCCACAATCAGCACTGGTCTAGGTCCGAAATTTATGTTCTTGGGGTCAGCGGGCGATCTGAATTTCGATGTTGTCGAGGCTGGTTTCTCGGTTGTCGTTGATGTCGGAACGATAAAGAACTCTGTCGACATTTCTATCAATCTATCCGCTTTTGAGACGTTCAGGTAGTCTCGCGATGGAGCCACTTCATTGCTATCCTCGCTTAGTGAATCCAGTGTAGCTGACGCTGCTGCTGCTGCCGCGACCACGCTAGCCACTTCTTCGATATCGTTGTCATTGTCGTTGCGTCTTCGTTGCGGTTGCAAATGATCACACCGATCGCACCAGCGCCGTCGTCGTCGTCGCAGTCGATGTGACCTAAGTGATTCGCTCCTATCGTTACTTCACCGAGGTAGCGCTCTGATGGACTTGCAGAGTTTTCGCCTATCTAACTATCTTTACAGCTGTCTCAAGAAATAGCAAGGCTGTAGTTGCTGTTGGCTCTTTGGTCGGAGCTGTTGTAGCTTTAAGTCTAGCGGGCGACTGGGG